>CM067346.1:1036298-1139093 GCA_034190875.2 Urechis unicinctus
TTGAAAACCACTGAAATATACTATAAGCAGCCATCGATCTCGTAAATTTCACCCAAGCTTTCGTTAAGGCTCTGAAGGACGAAATGAAAATTCAAAACCTTCAAAGATGGATGAGCCACCGAGAGAAATCCGCGGTTGTATTGCCGATGAAAAACAAAAGAATAAAAGAACGAAGACCGGTATTCAATTGGTTCTTATATCATTATCGAGACTTGCCGGACAGGAATTCAGTCTGCCATGGTCGAGCAGACAAAGAACGCCCCTGCGGAGATCAACTCAGCGGTCAGTGTATTCACGAATTCGATGCAAACAACAAGTATGGTTCAATTGATCGCGAACAGGAAGGAGAGGAAGGGACCCCGCCTAATTCTGCCACCTTCAAAAAGCATTTATGAAGTCTACACAAGGAATAAAGAAGCATATATCACCAAAGATATATACAAAGTCTACTATTAAATTCTGCACTTGTATAAACAGCGATATTTTGTCCAGAAATGGTAAGACATGGCATCGTTCTCTGTGCTGTTTTAATGGACTTTCTTTTCGAGCTTTCCAACGGGTAATTAATTAACAGAATCATTATTTGGTGACATTCGTCTATCATCGTTACGATAGTCTTGAGTAACATGCTCGTTTTCCCTCAACGCGTACCGTTATTTGTAAAACCGAGCAACGTCTGCTCTGATAATGCCATGCTCAAGGCATATTATGAACACTTTAAAAGCAAACATTGTGTTTCATTCAGTATCAGCCTTAGTGTTTATATACAGCTGGTTAGTGGAACGGTTTTCGACATGCAATGCAATGGTTCCGTCACACTATCAACAGTACCGCACCAAATGTCAGGTAGTGGTTAGATCAGTTTACCGAGCAACCCGACGTATTCAGACAACTACCCATTATTAATCTGTTAATGGCGGGTATGTAGGATTTGCAGGAATGTGCCCGTGTAATCTACAGGGATTCGTATCAAAAGGTAGATTGAAGATAGAAAGATATATATTTATCGACCTATGACCCTGGCAGATGGCAGAATGAAGAGAGAAAGTTTTATATAATCGATCTAATGACCCCGGTACTACTAAAAAACAAAGGAAACAACGATCGGACGCATCCCCGGTGGAAAACTTCCGAAAATTACTCCAAACCCCATGTCATCTCACCCCAAACAGCTCGATTCGATTCTTATAAGAGTCGAGTAGACTCTGGATATACGCTAGTGCCTCTTATTGATCGGCAGGTGTTTCTTAAAAAACTCAACTGCGAGTCTCGGGGCGAAACTGGCAGGATACAGCATGGTTGAGTCATGGCTGTAGCTTTGTTTGATGCAGGGTTATCAGCATATTATGTTGACCAGCCGGAACGTGAATTCACACGGGTTCTCCACCAATACTGACTGGCAGTTGGGTTGTAGGGGATGATGATGAGGCTGGCTGACTCTGCTACAGCTGGTGTAGGTAGGAACTGAGGGGTTAGTGTACTTGTAGTAAAATACTCGAAACTTTATGAAGTTGAGTTTGATCTTTATTTGTGGCTCTGCCAACCAACACGCTGTTTCTTGGTGTCTCAAACAAATTAACTTGGAATCTCAGAAGGGTTTGTGTTTGCTAGGAGTGAAGAGTGTTTTTTCTTCTGTGTGTCATAGAGTTGTATTTATAGTGAATAACGAGGTGGTTTTGTGGGGTGGGTTGTGATTGGCTGTCTGGAGCCTTGGGTCATGTTGGCGAACACTTCATTAACAACGGCTTTAATTGAAAAAAACGGACTGATGGTAATTAATCTGGGAATTGACTTAGTGGAATGTTTGCACTTGTTAGAGCAGGAATATACACTTTGGAAACAGACTCCGCTTCAAAAGACTCTACCGGTGACCAAGCGTTTGATATTGGACAACAATTAATTTGGACCACTGGAAAAGATTGGATTTTCTTTTTCCTAGGTTTAATTTCATGTCTGGGTGGATAAATTGCATGTGTTTGTGTGTGTATGCATTGGATGGGGGCATAGGAGTGCTTATTTCTACTCCAACTGACCGGCACACACCCTCCTTGTGTAAACAGGGTATTACATTTCTGGTAATCGAACTCAAATGCTGTTGAAATTACAATTTGATGTTGATGCAGTTGCACTTAAACTGCTCTTTGATTTTTGCTTATATTTATGGTGAATGCCCTGAATGCCAACCTGTTGGAATTTAGAGTGCGTTCACTATTAACATTTTTCCAGCGGGACAACTGGCAAAAAAGTTAATGAAAGGGGACCTATCTCTCTATTTGAATATTAAAATATAAAGCAGTATTAATATTTATCTTGCTTGACAAATATAACTTAAAAATAATAAGTTATTGGAAGCCTAAAATCATGCAAGCATAAAAGCACAGCAACAAGCATGAAAGAAAAGTACTTTTCCTCGGCTATCGTTGTCCCTGCCGGCAGTATCGTTTAATGGTCAGGAGTGGACAGGCAAACCCACCTTTTTTGGATCGTCGTTAAGATATGGGGAATCAGCCACTTGTGTGTGAGCGAGAGGGATTACATTCTAACAATGCTAGACCCCATCCAGACTCCTCTCTCCAGCCATTCACAAAGTGAGTAGCTACTCAACTTTTTTCCCCCCAGTACGTTTGACAAAATGGACGGATAATCAGCAACTAACAATAACAGAATGTATTTATACAGCAAGATGATTCCGGATAATCTTTTCTGTGCCTACGATGGCATGGAACTGCAAGGCCTTCACAAGCGTGGGGCTAAATTTGACATACTTAGTTCTTTTTTCTCTCTGGCTCTGTTGGGGAGCTGATAGTCATTAGAGACTGCTAGTTCAATCAGATACACCACTTTCCCACCTTCATCCACAGTTGAATGTCTGGCCTGTCGTGATCAAGCCTAGTAGGCATTGGCACTCATTCTCCATGATTTGGTAGCACGTCGTTTGGTGAGTTGCATCCATGAGGAAGTAGAAGATGGGCCTTGGCCAGACTATGAAACAAGGTCTTGCCAACTTCATTGTGGCGCTCCTTGTAGAGCGTGAAGCTATACTGTGGACAAGCAGACACAATGTGCGTGATGGTCTCCGGGGGACCTTTCACACGCTCTGCACATCGGGTTTATTGTTGGATCCACCATGAGTGACTGGTGTACCCTGGTATGAGTGCATTACTGTGCTGCAAGGATAAAGTCACAAACCTTCGAAGAGAGACATAGTTTGATATATTTGATTCGCTTTTCCTCAGCTCTGTGAGGCAACTGGTAGTCGTTGGAGACCCCCAATTCTAGCAGGTATACAATTTTCTCAGTCTTTATCTGGAGTTGGATGTCCGGCCTGTCGTGTTCAAGTTTAGCAGGCGCAGGCACACAGAGGTCCCATATGAGTTTGGAGGTCTCATTCTCCAAGATACTAGGGAGAGAGTCATCGGTCGAGTTGCATCCTTGTGGGAGCAACTGTAGAGCTTTGGCTAAGCTGGGGAACACGATCTTGCCTACTTCGTCGTGGCTCTCCTTGTAGAGTGTAAAGCTGTAGTTCGGGCATGCGGAAAATATATGTGTGATGGTCTCTGGCAATCGACCGCACACTCTGCACGTGGGGTTCACGTTTGGGTCCGCCGTGAGTGACCGATGTACCCTAGTGAGGGTATATTTATCTTGCACGGCAAGAATGAAGTCACATACTTTTGAAGTGAGCCTACGTAAACAATCGTATGTACCCCTCTGTCCCTTCCTTAACGCGCGTTGATTGATTGGGAGCACCTCCTCCTCCTCCATTTTGCGTGATTTGCTATGTCGGATTATATATGGCAAAGGTGGGTTCGCGGTATTGAGTATGAGTTTATAATAACACAAGATATCCTCACAAAATTCAAGTTAAACTTAAAGTTATACTTTATTTAGGCTACGAGCACTTCGACTGCCCTAGCGTCGACCATTTCACAGCTTTCGATAGGCAGACCCAAGTCTGCCTGCCATCAGAAATAAGTTAATAACTTCGCAATTATAAATTGCACATTAATCAAACTTTTTATTCGTATTGTGCAATACCTTCTCCTTATTCCTTGAAAATTTGGTAATTAGATCTCATCGTGAGTTATAATGTGCGTACCTTAAGGGCTTCCATGGCATATGATAGATGGGCTTGCGTAAATAAGGCGGGAGTTTTGAAAAAAACGGTTGCCGTTTCCTGTTCCGTTTGAAAAAAGGCGGGAATAAATACTAACCCTAACCCTAAGCCTAGCTATACATTCGCTCCTACAATTATTGTTCATATTGTGATTGCCGTGGAGTAATACTGTAGTGGTGTTATGCTTCTGCGTTATGATACCATTGTTCGTATCGTCATAATGAACGTTTGCGACATTATGTAATGACGTTATGCCTTTATTTTCTTCTTAAGTGATATTTTATTCAGGCAACGTCGAATGTCAAAGCGTCGACTATTTGCTGGCTTATATGTGGTTTTCAGGCATCCATCACGTTGCCATTTGGCGCCATTTAAAGGATGCTATTTCAAGGGTTCGTAAAAACTGTAGTTAAGTTTAGTTAAGTTTAGTTAAGTTATATTCTTGTTCTTTGTTGATGTATATACCTCTACAGCAAACATGATGCCTCAACAACAAGTCACCAAGGGGAAAACCTGTCCTCTATGTGGCCAAAACACGGCTAAATTAGCACGCCATTTGAAAACACATTGCTTGACCGAGGAGCGGCGTAAAAGGATTTTGTCCAGCATGCGCTCAAAACCTAACTCGTTTTTTCCAACATCCCCCTGCCCAAAGTGCTACGTGCACTATACAAACATACCCCTTCACATGAAAGACTGTCCCGACATGACAGCTGCGCAATGTGATAATCCCATTGCCAGCCATAATCCCATTGCCAGCCCAGAATCCACCCCTTTCTCAACTGCAGGCTGAACGTGAAATTACCATACTGGCACCAACTAAGGTTAAAGGGCATGAAGAGTGCCCCATTTGCTCTTCACATGTAGTGCGATTGGACCTTCACCTGAATGACGTGCATAATTACACTGATCGCACGGAGCGCGCCAATTTGTTGAAGGAACACAGACTTCAGGTAATTCAATTACAATTTTCCATCAATATCAGTTCTGTAATTACAAAACTGGATGTGGAGCCTGGCAATGAATGCTATACTGGTCAGGGTCTATATACCACTGACGCGGTGGTAGACATTTTGAAGGGCTTAGGCCATAAAGTGGTGTTCGATGTCCCTCTGCCCAATGTTGTCAAAAAGCAGGGTATACATCGTCGCAGCAAACTCAGCCAGTCAGCAGCCTCTCACATTACACCAGACCTGGCCGAGCAGACCAGGCAAGCAGCAGCAGCTGATGTTCAATCCTTGATGAACAATGAACCACCCACCAGTTGCATAGACCTGTTGAACTCCGCAGTCCCAGCTGCACAAGAGCCCCTCCCATCCACCAGTGGTTACCATGCCCCAGTGTCTCCAGCGCCAAGTTCCCCCGTCAAGTCCCTCCCATCCACCAGTGATTACCAAGCCCCTGTTGATCCAGTGTCTCCAGCGCCAAGTTCCCCCGTCAAGTCCCTCCGATCAACCACTGGTTACCAAGCCCCTGTTGATACATACTCTCCAGGTCCAAGTTCCCCTGTAAAACGCAGCATAAAATCTCCAGCTCAGACTTTTCTGATTCTGATTCTGAATCCGATTCTGAGTCTTCAGATGATATAGTAGAAGAGACTGAACGTCTGAGAGGCGACGCCTACCGAGGACGAACCCTTGTGGGCAAAATTCGTCAGATTCGGATGAAGGCGGGCTTCAACAAGAAGTTCACCGTGCATGCTGGGGACGTTCTCAAAGTATTCGGCCAGCACCTGCGTAGGTCAGGCACGCCACCATCCCATGCTCGTAACAAGGTAGATTCTGTCAACAAAATGATCTACTGGGTGCAGTCCCGTACAGGACGATGCATGAACACACCCAGGCTTGACACTTTCCTGACGTCAAACCATGATACAATCCTGAATTTCTACTACCATATAAGCAGTGACATTGACTTCACTGGTCGTGGAATCGGCTTGCAGGCCACTTCCATGTCCAACGAATACCATGCCTTGAGACACTTCCTCCGCTTTTATGTCACACGTGTGCATGACAACCAGACCCTGCACAGGGACATGCACGTGCTCCGGCACTTTGTGAAGGAAGCCATCTCCAAGAACCTGAGGAACATTTCTAGGGCGATGACAAAGAAGATCATCGTGAAAGGTAGACAAGGCCTTGTTTTAGATCCTAACGATATTCATTTATCTGTGACAAATAATCAAGTTGAAACAAGGCTTGAGGAGCTGCTGAGTCAGTATGGTCCTACCGCTCACGGGATCAAAAAATGTTCAAACAGCAGTCACTACCGTTTTCTCATGGGGTATTTGGTGAACATGTTGGCTCTGTCAAAATATCAGAGACCAGGAGCAATTGCGGGTATGACTGTTCCTGAAGCAAAGCAGGGGTGTAAGAAAAAAGTGGACCTTGGTCCTGAAATGGGAAAGCGCTTTGAGATCTTTGTTGCAGAGCACAAGACAGGCGCATGTCAGCCCGCCACCTTCTACCTGACAGAGAAAGAACAAGCACTGCTGCTCATGTTCATTAAGAGGTTTTGGCCAATGGGTAAGCGTAACAAAGTCTTCCTCGGCCAGTCGACCGGGGAGCCCTACACAGGGCTTTCCAAGCTCATGACGTCATTTCAGAGGGAACACGGTCTTAATAGGTGTAGTGCCACTGAGGCACGATCATCCATTGACCAGCTTGCAACCAAATCCCCCCAAAGCCAGTCAGTGGATGTCTCAGTAACAACTGCTCACTCTGAGCAGACGGCCAATAAGTATTATCGCTCACCTCTGTTTTTTCAGAGAGCCAGGTCATCAATTGTTAACGTACATAAGCTACTGAATTCAGCTTCCTCTGAACAACCGGTACTCAGCAGCTCAGCCTCAGATCCAATGGCATCAAGGTCTGGCTCACCAGAGTCGATAGCATCAACTGTGTCGGACCGGGAGATTAAGGAGATCTTGAAGGACCAGGTCTTCAATGCTTTCCCGCCATCAAGGGATGCCAAGAAGCCCAGCCAGGCAGAGGTCCTGAAGGTAATAGGTCAGAGCGTATTGTCCAAAAAGGGCGCGATCACTTGCAGCTCCGAGGTGGCAAGGGCTATACTGGCTTCATGGCGGGAAGCACAGTGCAAGATACGTGCTGATTACCTCGATTCCCGCTGCAACCTCAAGCGAAAATCGCAGGTAACAATTGAATCTCTTATCCGTGAGCAATTCCCCGTTTGGGGTAATGTTAGCAAAACGGCCAGGTGCGCTCGCAAGTACACCACATGAGACCGCTAGCCCCCCTCCCCCCATCTCACTGTGCAGTATCCGCCGAGTAGTGGGACTGTAATAGTGTTGTCTCGTAGGTATGCCCATCCCGATGTTTTTGTATTGTATATATTGTGTGATGTATATCTTTCTTTGTGTGTGTGTCCTCCCACCCTCATTCTCGATGTGTCACTTTGATTATGTTGTTTTGTAGCTCTTGTCATTTATTTTTGCTGTACATTACCTGTTTTAACTGGTGTAAGATACATGTATTTTGTTTAGGCCGTATAGTCATTGGGAGCAGTATCCACCGAGTAGTGGCACTGTGTCTCTTTGATTATTTTGTCTTCTATATCTTTTAACTGTTGTTAGATACGTGTATCTGTTTTTAGGCCGTATAGTCATTGGGAGCAGTATCAGCGGCCACACCCCGGTAAACCGCTTCGACAGGCGGGTTAAACCAGGTGAGGGTATTACATGGTCCACGCTACGCTCTAAAGAGGATCCATCCTTCATTGAAGAGCAATGTAATTTTTTGGTCATGGAAGCAGATAGGTTACGCTACCTATATCAGTTAATTGCGTCAAAATATGGCCATTATTACTGGATTTATCGCTTGTTTAATTACCCGCTCTTTTCGGCTAATACTATTACGCCTTTTTTCAAATGTGACAGGAAATGGTTGCCATGGTTGCTAATGGTACTATATGGTACAATTCTGCCAAATATTATGAAGATATTGTGAAATCTGAGTGCACAAGAGCAGCGCAAAAAATCGTTTTTGGGAATCTATATCGACAAATTTCGATTTTTATGGCCTACCATAGCCCTAATTCGTCGTTTTACCGTCAAAATAATCATGTTATTGTAAAGGCCAGATATTATTCTATTAGTAAATTCAATTCTGTGCAGATAAACGTATTTTTGACAAAATGGCAAGCATTTATATATCCATGATTTTTTTAGGGACATTTTGGTGTCTTTAATTTTAAAGCCAAATTTTCAACCTCTGTCATTTCATTAATTTGTGTTCGATCCTCAAATAATTTTACCTGTGGTTTTATCTTATAACTATGTACAAAGCTTATTATAAAGATATCTTTAAAATTGATGGAATTACACGCATTTGAAAATTAATTATCTGTAAGCAATGTTTTAGGGGCGTATACGTATAGGTTTCAGCCTCTTTCATTTCATCAGTTTGTATTCGATCATCAAATAAATTTACTTGTTGCTTAAGCTTGCAACGATGTATAACACAGCTAAATATTATAAAGATATATTAAAATTGATGAAATGGGACCGCTTCTTAAATGCATGTGAAATCCAATCTCGGACGGCGCAATTTTGCCCTCCTAATATGTTCACCATGAACCCCTACTATAAACCTGCAGGGATGGATTTATTTCGGTAGGGAAATATATCAGCTATACAGCCCCGTTAATTGCATTAAAAAATATGCATTGACAATTACGTGAGAGGATTTGAGGAGGGCCAGCTAAGAGTTGGGAGGGGCAGCAGCAGAAAAGTTTTAATGTTTTCCCTTCCTCTTTTTTTCTTTCAAAGGGAACAGGAATCTAGGGTGTACTGTTAGGGTTAGGTTCAGTGTTAGCGTGTGTATGTAAAATATCGACAGGTTTTGCTGTACAATGCCATTGATATCAACACTGATGTAGCAATAATTTGAAGTATGGAACATTTCATTTCAACAGGTGGCATAAATAAGAAAAATACCATCATTAGTCTCTCTACAGAAGCCAGGTCCATCTGTTGGGCCCTGGCTTCTGTACAGAGACTAACCGTGGTATTTTTGGTCTTCATGATATACATTCGAAACTTATTCACATAACTGTACTGTGTGTCAAAGACATGCCCAGACTTTACTGGTATTCGATATTGGTGCTGTATGTGGAATCTATGTGTGTTCGAATGGAATACGTTGTTAGCTCAGATATAACAAATAGCTTTATTGTCTTGAATATGCTTTCATTAGCATTGTAATAGCATGATTCCATTTGACATACCCCCCAAATATGAAATGCATGCTGTCACATGTCATAGTTTCAAGTAAGTATTTCAACATCATGCAGTATTTCTAATATGACTCGTATAACTTTTAAGCAATGTGAACTTGGAAGTGGATCGTGACTTCTCCATCATATTTGGTCATTCATTTTGCCTGCAAACAAGTGGAAGAGGGTTGGAGTTAATGGGTAACTGAGGCCAGGAGCACATTACTACCTATGTGAGTCGTGAGCAGGTGCTTGAGTTCTCCTGCATAGTTGGCCTATCAGGTTAACTGACACGCATGCTTTATCAGAAAATCACGACTGGAAGGATTGTATTTAGGAACCAGTGCTAGGTTGGGGCTTGGTCCTTTTGCTCATATGCGATCTTCTTAAAACCCGGTTGTGGGTCAGTCAGCCACTTGCTGCTAGTGGGGCAAGATTATCATTGCATAAATGTGGCTTTAGCATGTACTAGGGCCTGTTACCAACCTTCGGCATGCCTGCAGTAAGTGAACTTGTAGGCAAGGTCATCCACCATGTCAGTTTCCACTAAATATTTATAGCTTCAAAACAACAGCCAGCCAGCAAATCATGCTAGGAGTGCAAAACGTCTCTGCAAAGGGCGATGGGCACTGCCAGCTAAATTTCTCCCTTTACCACCCCCCACACCCCTTCCGCCCCGGGTGTAATGGCTAGAGAGAATATCATCTTCTAGACCTCAAATACCTCCAAATGATTACCCAACAGTAAATGTAGGGGGAATTATCCCAATACAGAAATTATGTTCTCCGACACCTGTTACAGGTGATAAGTCATATGACTTTGGGTCCACATTGTCTTAGGTGATATACATAATACACATGGGCCGTTGTCGCTTGGGCCTTATAAGAGTCGAGTAGACTTTGGATATACGCTAGTGCCACTTATTGATCAGCGCGTGGTACTTAAAAACTCAACTGCGGGGTCGCTGTCATGGCCTTTTGAAACGGCTAAAACGCATTCAGGCTATGGAAATCCATAAAAATGGAGATTCGTCCATTACGGGCCCCTGCCTTTGTGCACCCAGTTTCCATAATATCTTGATAATAGTTGGTAGAATGGTGAAATATCGTACAGTCACAATCCATGGAAAATTGAATTAGGATAAAAGAAGAATTGGTGTTCTGAAGGCCTTGTGAAATATGGAAAATAATCCGTGAAAAAAAACCCTTTTCGACTGGATTAAATCCTGGCGCTATAGAACGGCACTTAAGGTGAATATGGATGGATATTTTGCAGTTAAATTTCGAATAGCGTATTTGAAATTTTCTTTTTCATACCCTCTCGTCCAGTGAATCGCTTTGTTGAGACTTGCCGTAGGATAATCATTTCCATTTTTATCTTTTCCATATTCATTTTCATTTATCTTAGAAGGCAGATGCTTAATCAGGTCAATCTTATCTATTAACCTTTCTTGGCACCATATAACACATGAGTGTTGGTGTGCCGTTTAACCCTATACTTACCTTACCTTACTTACTTGTACAGGTCGACCCCCCTGTGGGTGCTTGGGTAGAATAGGCCCACTGTATCCTTCTGCATGTCGTAAGAGGCGACTAATAGGGGGCAACCTGTTGACCGTGGGTTGCGACTCGTGTCGGTGGACAATGGGAACCAAGTTGTTGAGTTGAGCTGTCCTTTTGATGGCCATATAATAAATATGCACCACACCACTCTGGCCCGGATTTCGCCTAGACGAGAGGCTTGAATGGCCTGGTCCAGTCAATCGGCTGGTGCTGACTTGCACTAGGATACTATTTACATTTTTATCTTTTTCAACATCATCTACTTGTATGTCCCTCTTTTTTTCATTTATCTTACAAGGCGGCTGCTTAATCAGGTCAAATTCATATATTAACCTTTCTAGGCGCCATATAACACATACGTGTTGGTGTGCCGTTAAAGTGCCTATGACACCAAATATTCATGATAATTTTTATATAACCAAATGAAAGACAAAGTTGCATTTACTCTGTTTTTGTGGTTCAATTTCCGAACAAGTCACCCGAACCTTATGTAAATTGAAATATAAAGTCGATTTTTCGGCACCCGCCGCCATTTTCCAAATTTTCGGCTCATCACCCCGTGACGTCACTTGGCGGATTCGTCACTGACAGGTCCGCAGTTTTCACCGTACACAATGGCGAATGTTTCGGAGAGCGATGTTGAGTTGGACGGTTTGACGATGGAGTTTTTAGTTGAAGAGCCTTAAATGTTTGAGCAATCAAATACAGAGGATGTAGCTGGTATTTTGCCGTACAGATTCGAACCATATCTGTCCAAAAACAGCGTCAGCGTATCTGACAGTGACTGGACTGATTCTCGTGTTCCGAGGACCGATAATCCGGACATGAACCGTCTTCAAAACATTGACGGGTGAGTCCCATTGGAATTGTAATTACTGCACGAAACTATCTTTTCCTTTGATTTTATATTATAAATAAAGAAAAATTTTTCGTTTGATACCGTTTTCGTTTTTCTTGATGGTATTCAATGTGGTTTTAATCGCCAAAGAACATGGCGAAAAATATATTTGTTCTTACCATGTTTAAAATACTTTTTTTTAGAATTTATGTCATCCCTTTAAAACTATCAAACCTGCTTGGTGGAACATTTACACATGTAATACAACCCTTTTCATTGACCACCCAAATCTTAGTCTTAGACAGAGTCTGGCATGTATTGGATAGGTTTTTGAATCCCTGGTTTCAGGTGCCAATGTGGAGGCTGCTTAACCATTCCAACTGTCAGGGAAAGTGTCTGCTGTGTGGAGCAGGAGAAAGTGATGGTTAAAATAGAAAATTTACCAGAAATTAAATGTGTGACGCAGCATCCAAATTTTAATGCTGTAAGTATTGACAGACAACAAACACCAAATTATAAATTTATGTTGGAAAAAAAATCCCCAAACTACTGGGTCATTTTTACTCAAATGAATGACGTATCAATACAGTTTATACCAGGATAACACTAGTTTTGTGACTCAATCATCAAATCAATGTATGGGTTAAAATATCATATTTATTCAGCACTGTAAAGATGTTAAAGGGTTTGTGTATTGTTGTGTGTTACAGCTGGAAGCGTTACGCTGGATATATGCAGTTTATCCGGTGGTGCTACCATTATCTTGGCAAGAAAAATCATATCCCTATACCATCCTGTGCGACTTCAGTCATCCAAAAAACATTTCCAGAGGAGAAAAACAATTATGCGGGATATTCAGATGGAACTAGCACTCAGAGAAGCGAGAGCGGAACTGATTGACTGCTTGGTGCTTTTCTGGGATCTCGAAGGTGGAGTTCAGATTGGGTGGGATCTCCAATGCTTCCATCTCCTCATCATTTATGTCACTGGCCTTGCATATGCTGACTGTTGTTGCCAAAAGATCTTCTACATAGCCTGTATTGTATATATGTATTAGTTGTTCATTTGAGAGTACAGGTTATAATTTTCACATAAAAGTGAAATTTATAAACAATCCCTACCATAAGTTGGATCATTCAGCACTTTCCTCACTGTGTGACCTCCTTCCCTGTGTTTGGGGTAGTGGAGGCTGTACATGTCCTCACCCTGCGCTGTTATTCTTTGTTGTATAGTTGCAATGATTGATCTGAAATCATATATGAACCTTTCTATCAGTTTGAAATAGGATAAGTTTGTGCTTTTCATGTTTCATATCTAGAATGAATGACGCGAGGAAAGATACTTCACGAAATTAAACGGCTTGTTTATTCCACTTTGTTTTTGTTTATGGATCCACTTGTCAACAACAATCCTAAATTTGAAAGAAGGGTAAAATCTAACTAGTTTCCAACTTTTAAGCTAAGCAGACTGGGATAGTTGAAAGATTTACCGGCAAAGTAGACCAGGGTAACTGAAAGCATAGGTTTTTGGAGCGAACTGGATCAGAAGGCTGTGGAAAGCCTCTATGTAGGAGGTCTCGATGTCCTTGCACAATCTCTTGTTGGTGATAATTTTTTCCAATTATATAGCACACCTCGTATCTAAGGATATAAAGAGCAATTTAACTGTAAGATTTTTTTTGGTGTGTTTCAAGGAAATTTAAGGAACTTGTGAAAAGTAAACATCTAAGAGATTTTGGCAATATGTCAGCTCACCTTTTGGTACTCCCTTTTCTCCACTGCCTTAGACTTTCTGACTGGTGGCGAATCCGTGCAACCTCTCTTGAATATGGTAGGAACAGCAGTTGGGAGAATATTACGGGAACATTTGTACCCAAATCCGAGAGATTCTCTCACTGCAAGGGCCTAGTCAAAACATTCCGGTCCAAAATGCTCGATACACAAACGCGAGTGGGTTGTCGGACCCGGCCAATCTGCCCTTGTACGCCCCACTTGCGATATCCATTGCTTGCGCAACTTCTCCTCCCGAGGAAAACTGAATAATTGAACGCTTTCCGAAGAAAAGTTCGAACAATTCGCGGCCACGCAGCTTTTTGGCATGACTGATCGAGACTAAACAAGATAAAAATTCACGGTTGACGTGAGTTTTATGGTAGGCAAAGAAACTCCGGCTCTGACAGCGCCAGCGCATCTATCGAAGCTGACGTGGACTGCAGAAACTGGGACCCCCTTATAAATCGTCATTTCCGGTTGACCTCGGCTCACACACGAAATGCCGCTTCGCTCCAAAGAACGTTTAATATCTCTTTTATTATTCATCGGAGGCCAAAAACTTCAACACCATTCGATCCTCATCGATTTGTTTAGTTTATACTCAAAAATCATATTTTAGGTGTCATAGGCACTTTAAACCCTATTCTCACTCACTCTTCTTGGAAGAACCTTGTTTTTGGCGATGGCAAGGGATGGCCTGGCCTTGCTATCAAGACCAGTGACATCACTGGGCGAGACATTGTAGCAAGGAAGTTGTCTGTGACTACCTTGGCAAGGCTTTTGCTGCCCCTAAGGCTCGGTTGCAACATATGGAGACCACCAGTTACTTGCTGTGCTACACCACAGAGGTCACCGGATCTACGTCACATGGGCGCCACAGCGGATACTGATGTGTATTTCGTTTATAAACTGTTACTTCCACTTATACCTTGACCCGCGGGGACGTGGCAGTTGTTATTTGACAGACGCCATCAAAACATGTTTACTACATCCGACGTTTACAAATTAGTTGCTGTTGAATAACTAGTAAACAAAACATGGTGGCAGCGGTGTTAGAACTCACATAGCCTCTGCTGGATACTACTGGAAAGCCTTCGGATGACATTCCAAAGTACATTTATTCAGTTTTTGTCCTGAACTTTCTTACCGTTTGATGGCCTTTGCCGGTGTTGACTTGCGATACTGGCCTTACCCATGGTCACTGGAGATATAGGCTACCTACGTTGCTGTATCTTCGACCTGTTCACCAGTAGTGCTTTACCTGTGGCATCTAAGCTCCTCATCATATTTGACATCGAAGATACCAACCCAGCACATGTCTTTAAAAATCTCTCTACTTGGGCTTCTCGAAATAACACATTTTCTGGAATCTGACCTCCTCCTCCTTTCTCTGTGGTTTCTAATCTCACTGACAATTCGAAATTGTTCAAACAAAAATGGCTCAACTACTCAGTCATTACAAATCTCTCTTCTCATCCTCGGGAATACAGAGTAGCCCTGTTCCTTTATACTACGCACATTCAATGGATTTCAATTTGATTTACATGAGGATACTAGAACAGTCGAACAAATAATTGCCAAGTTTGACAACTTTGCCCTCGTAGAAGTGAAAAAGACATATGAACGTTTTCTATTCAACAAGGGCTCACAACAGACCGATGAAAACTTTGAAACATTCCTAGCATCGATACGCACCCTAGTGAAAACATGCAATTACTGTGATGTTTGTGTGGAGTCAATTGTGCGTGGCCGAATTGTACTCGGAATCAAAGATGCGGATACTCATACAGCGCTACTGAATGAAAGCAGTTTAAGCCTAACAAAATGTTAACATCTGTAAGGCAGCTGAAAATACCCTAACACAGGGGAAAAACCTCCGACCGGAAATGGTGCACAAAGATGTAACGTCTCGTCACGTCACATGACCATCTTATCCTCGCTCTTAGGGGTCACCAAAGAACTCGTGAATGTCAATTCTGTGGCAATGAAGAAAAGTGAATGCCCTGCCTAGTGTAAAGCGTGCTCTTTCTGCTCGAGGAAAAAAAAAAAACACTTAGCTCTCAAGTGCCTGAATTCAGTTAGGACGAAGAAGCAGTTGGTTCATTCAGGACAAGAATCTCCCAGAGTTGAGGAGTGGATTCACAATGTACCTCTGCCTACAAACTCTCAGAAAGATTTCAAGTGTCGTCTAATACTAGAAGATACTAAACAAATCACTATTTTCGAGATAGATACTGGAGCCTCTGTGAATCTTCTACCGAAGAACTGCTTGAATATATTTAACCTAGGACCTACTTATTTCTCTACGAACTAGTCGCATGACAGTGCGCACCCAAGAAACAAGAAAAAGTACTCTGTGAACTTTATAGTAGATGAAGATAACTCCACTTCTTAGATACAAAACCGCAGAAAGTATGGCTATACTGTATATTAACTGAACTTGGAATGTGTGCTTGTTGTCTATGCAACTGTGCTCACTGACAAGTATAGCATTGTCTTCAACAGTGAACTTTACCAGGTACACATCACCTCAATGTTGACCCAAGTGTAACTCCTTTGGTCATGCCTAACCACAGGATACCAATATCAGTTCGAAAACCACTCAAGGAAGAAATATATCGTCTGTGCAAGCTAATAGGCGCGGTCGTATGCCGGTGGAGACCAATCGAGCTTATTTTGTATCATATTCCGCCTCCCGACAAATACAAATATTTTTTTCTTTACACCTGGTTAAAAAAAATACATTGAAGTCAGCATAATATTTATATATTTTTGCTGAGCAGTTAATGTCGTTTTTAATATTCCAGATATTATTTTCACTGCATGTGCATGTTTGCTGCGAGACTACTTGATTGCTGCAGATCGTCATTTTGGCGGAAAACCGATACGCTGTTTCAAATCACTGGTTCCTCGTAAAATCCACAAAGCTAATAAAAATTAACGGTACTTACTTTGCACATTTACCAGATTTGGTATCACCCATTAACGCTCAATGTTTCTTAATGAAACCAGGACGATAATGTTTACATACATCTTACGTAGGAATCCTTACAAAAAGGGAATCTATTCATTGGTAAATTACTTAAATATTAATTAAATCTGTGTCCTACAATAGAAATTAATATATTCTAATCCATATTTCTATTTATGTCCAAAACTGACCTGTATTGCACCAGTACCAGGTCTATATAAATGTGACATGATACTATAATATTAGACATGCAACTATACTTTGATCGTTAGAAAGTCCAAGTCATTGGTGGTGGAGTAGGTTGTTGTTGTTGTTTTGTTTATTTTTCACATCTAACTTTCAATCTGATTGATATACCTTTTACTTCACTAACGAAAATACAATATATCAAATTCCGTAAAAGCCTTTTGCAACGGTTTTTTTAAAATTCATACTGGACAAAGCGGAGGAAAATTCAAATGAAATTAAAAGGCCATCTGCAAAGAATTGAATTGGCACATTCACATGTCTAGGATGAAAGAAGTGCTGTTATGCAAACTAGCGTATTAAGTGTTAATCAGAATGCCAAAGTGCTACCTGCAGATGCTTCTGATGCTGATAGTGATAGCAATAGCTCAATTGACATCAGCAGTTGGGCAAAAGCCATATATATATATATATATATATATATAGAGATAGAGATAGAGAGAGAGAGAGATATAGAGAGAGAGAGAGAGAGAGAGAGAGAGAGAGAGAGAGAGAGAGAGAGAGAGAGAGAGAGAGAGAGAGAGAGAGAGAGAGAGAGAGAGAGAGAGAGAGAGAGAGAGAGAGAGAGAGAGAGAGAGAGAGAGAGAGAGAGAGAGAGAGAGAGAGAGAGAGAGAGAGAGAGAGAGAGAGAGAGAGAGAGGAGAGAGAGAGAGAGAGAGAGAGAGGATAGAGAGAGAGAGAGAGAGAGAGATAGAGATAGATCTCTATATCTCTCTAGATCTCTCTCTCTAGATCTCTCTCTAGAGAGAGATATATATAGAGATATAGTGCGTGAGTATATATATGATATATATTTATATATATATATATATATATATATATATATATATATATGATATATATATATATATATATATATATATATATATATATATAGTGTGAGAGTGAGTGAGTGACGTGCACGTTTTCACCAAAGCGGGAATGATACAGTAATATCTGACAGAACCATTCTTGCAGCAGTAGAGGCTTGCTGAACTTATAGTTTCCAGAATGGATCAGTTCTATAATGAATCAACTTATAATGATATTGAGAGTGAAGGGGATGATAGTAGCTCTTTTGAACCAAGTGGAGCTTACTGTTGGTATGTTGGGCTGAATGAAAATCAACTGCCACCCGACAGTGATTGGCAGGTTTGCCATAATACTGAAGTTGTAAGAGAAGTGGGCTGTAAATCAGTTTCTCTTGCATTCACAAATTAAAATTCCTCTACAAAACATTTGAATAAATTATATTTCCTCAATAGTATTGTAAGTACTTATAAAACAATAAGAAATTGAGTGGTGAATCAACCATAAGAAATTCCGTTTGCAACTTATCAAGCTTAGCATTTCACATTTAAACATTATTTTCGTTTCGGGGATATCATGATTTTTTCTGCGCTGTTGCAAATTAAGGCAGTGGTAAGAAACAATGCTGTTGCTATCAAAAACCCTAGTGAACAGAAGGACATCAGCCTGTCGATTGAGTCTGCAGGTGTGGATGAGTTCGATCTTCCCATGAAAACCAAACAGGATTAGGAGAAAGTAGATGCGATGGTACGAGACACTAAACATCGCAAAAAAATGGTAAATACCGGGTTTTATGCAATCAGAATAAAAGACATTTCTTTGCGCAGCAAATTTTATAAAAAAAAATTATTTGCTCATTGTGAATCAGTTGCAATTATCAAATCACAGAGCTTAAATGTTATCTACTGTTTGTTGTGCTCTGTCGGCTTTAGCACATAATAAATATGTGTAATCGGACCTAACTTTATCATTGATTATCATCGATATACAAATATTAACTTACGAATGTTCGCATTTGTAGGCTAGTGATCTCTTAATCCTTGGTAGATTGTCCGCCAAAGAGGTGATCCACATAATGATGGGTTGTCTTTTCATCACCAACCTGACCAGACGGTATCACTGGTCCGGTAAGGCCCACAAGCAGGGCTTTATGGATACGGCCCCAGATGACAAGGCTCGCCGCACTTATCGATTCCAGCAATTTGTCTTTGAAAGAAGAAATTTAGTTTTCTTATTAAACTTATTGAAATATGGTGTTGCTGTTCTTCTTTGTATATTAGTTTGAGGCTTTTTTCAATAATTGATGAGTTATCGGTGGGCCACTCTTGGCCCATCTACTTGCCACTATAAGCGGCTTGCCGACGGTAGGCCGACGGCATCAGCTGGTCACGCCACCAGTGGGCCGTCAGTGGTCAACCGGCGCAACTTCTGATGGGCCACCGATGTGCTATATGGGGGACAATCATGTTAGTGTTATTCTTCATTTCACAAGATGTCAACAAAAGCGAATATTTATGGACCTCAACAGAAAACGGAACAGGGCGCCGACCTCTCTGGATATGCACTCCACAACCAGCCCTAACTGAAGCCGAAGACCCTCATTATTATTTGGGCGGAAGAAAGAGGTCGGTTGGTTAATGGAATACATTAATGGTCATTTGGTGATAGTGCCAGTAGTGTTGACCATGGATCCTATGCTGGTGTCGGGTCGAGTCTAGCGTATGGGTTAGCGTTTGTGTCTTGGCGCAAGTGGTGAAGGTATAATGTCTACAGTAGTTGTCATTCCTATTGCCACAGTGTTGGGTGTGACTGGAGCCGCTTGTGGGCTACTTGGAATTGCTGGAAAATTCATCAGTCGGCGACTGACCATTAAGGTGGAAAAAAAAATGATTAGATCCGCATTCTAGCGCAGAGCAAATTGAATACCATTGCTGACATTGTATCGACAGCACTTGAAGATGGAAATATCTCGGATCGTGAGTTTAAACTCATTTATGCTGAGGTCACAAAATATACCAAAATGCAGGGCGAAAATAAGGCTAGATCGGTCACCGGACTGTGAATGACCTTATTGACCCACCTCAATACACAGAATAATTTTTAATCGCGCGGACATTTGTACACAGTATATACCAATCTATTAGATAAACGAAGGTTTAAGGTATAGAAATGAGCATTGAAGAGCGTATTACTGAACTTGAAAGTTGTTTAAAGAGTTGAAGTTAGATATAGATTATCGGAAAGACGAAAAAATAGATCTGGAGGACGAACTGAGAGATGTTGTGGGTGTTATGGAGACTAAGTACAATTACCTTGTGGAACTGAAAGATATTGTGATAGATCTGGAGTTTAAGAACGAGGATCTTATGGAGCGAGTGGAGAGACCTTGGCCTATGGACACATTAGTTTACCGACAAACTAGCATAGCGAAGTCGGACCCGTATAGGGGTCGGTCCCGACTAAGGGTGAGCAAAACTTGTATAAGCTGTCAAAGAGGGAATAGTATAGATGAGTGGGGGTGGACCAGAACCCCTACTTTATATACTACTGCCTCGCAGCTGCAATAAAATTAATAAATCAAATGTTCAATCCAGCTCAATAAGTGTAAACTCAAGAGACCAAGTATCGGATTGCTGTGAAGTGGTTTATCTTTATCATTCAATTAATAAGAATATTAACAGACCACATGACACAGGTGTAGAGGGTGTTTAATGCTGAGCCTTCACGTTTTGTGGTAACTTTAATTGAAAATTTCATCAACCCATAGATGACTGCATTTAAACTGCAACTAACGAATGCCTTATCACCTTTATACGTCAGATAACGAATGAGGCAAATAATAACAATGCCCAACAACACTTGATTCAAATATAAACAACGTCCGACAACACTTTATTCATACATAAACATTGCCTGACAACACTTTATGCAAATATAAACATTGCCCGACAACAGTTGATACAAACAAACAAAACCTGACAATGCCTGACAACACATGATGCAAATATAAACAATGCCTGACACCACATGATGCAAACAAAAACTATGCCTGACAACACTTGATGCGAATATAAACTGCCTGACAACAATGGATTAAAATATAAACATATTTAAATATATATGTACTTACATACACTAACAGGTTTTAATCCATTTATGTATAAGCGTACAACCATTTTAAAATCCAAGTCCTGATAGCAATCCACAATGACATCTCATCACCGAGATACCTCCAACAGACAATTGTCTCCATGCGCTTAATTCGATTGTCAGCTATTGGAATAAACATTTAAAACATGTGACCACATTGATTATTTGTAAGCAAGACATCCAGAGTGAACGTAGGATCATGATGAGCGTAAAAATGACTTTGTAGTTTTTGACAACCCCACACGCCACTTAAGCTCAGACATGTCATGTGACTTGTCTGGTGATATCACATCATTAATATCTTCATTTCCATCTCCCCTCAGAGCCGATGTCAACAACATGGAGTCCACTCCTTATGGAAGTGATTTGGTACGCAGTAATTGCCAACAAACAATAATGCTTATAACTATGACCTTACAAAGTACACAGGACAATATCGGCGACATAACGCGATTAATAAAGCAGAATGGTAAAATGGAGTTCTTCACAAATGAGGACTCATTTCTTCATGGGAGAACATACTGTAAATGACCTAGCAGTTATCTATGACAGCAGGCCCCTCAATGTTGAGGTTCAGTGGCCTGGATGGCTTGAACTTATTACCTGTGAGTATTCTTCCTGTAAACGGCCTCAACATGTGTCATATCACCAACACTTACTAACATTAAAACAGACAGATACAAGGAAGTCAGCACACAGTTAATTGAAACCAATAGTATTCCACATTCCAGGCTCCCCTGACTTTGGTCGACCCTTAGTGGAAAACTCTGTAGTCAAACCTCCACAGGTGCCAGGGGTCATGTATCTGGGCCACCTATTTCACACAAGATAGTAAAATTCATATCATATTTCTGCTCAATAAAGTAAAATTTATTTTACTGCAATATCTTATTTAACATGGAGGAAAGGCAAGACAGATTATTGAGTTCATTTTGTTGGAAATGACTACCCCATGATATTCCTGGTTCATTAACAGATCCAAAAGATCAATCATTGTGGAACAGCGGCTGAATGAAGATGATGACAATGCCAATTTACACTTGTTCCCTAAGAGGTTAACATATCTAAGAGGAGCTACTCAACCAAGACCCTGCTTTCCCTGTCTATGCCTGGTTGCACACACAATCTTGGCACCTTCCGCATCACAATGATAACATCAGGGAAGAAATAAAAAACATGGTAGATTGCTGACAGGAAACCAATTCTTGTATCACCAGCTGTATGCCTCTGTACAACAGGGAAGTCTGAGGTAACCTTGTATAAGAATTATGTAGGTCATAATTGAACTTCATGGTTGGATCTAAATACAAACCAAAAATGAAAAAGACAAATCTTAATTGGTATAATATTCTGATGCTGGACAAGGTCATTAATAGAATGACCTCTGTTGAATGTTTTATCAAGGTCAGCTGTTGGATGGAAAACATCCATCTGTCATCCAACTGATGCAGACCCTCACTGTGTCTTTGATATTGATCCATCAGATCACAGGAGCTGTACTTCTTGGAAACCCATCAAGACATCATCACAGATACATGTTAGTAGGAAAGACGACAAACACTCACTTATACACACAGGGACATTTTGGCTGACAGAGATGACTTGAAATACGTTGTATGTCTCCACTTCACATGAACTGTAACTAGTCTTATATGACCTCCAGAACAAGCCCATCTTCTGATCATTTAGTGTGAAGTACAGGCCATTTTGTTCTTTTTACTTCTGTTACAAACTCTATCATAATATCCAATGCAGATGAACAAGCCTTGTACAACATTATATTTATAAACACATTCACATACAATCAAGATTAATTAAGTTGACCACATCCTGACCATGACTGGTAGTGGTTTAGTCTCCAGCGGCGAATGTCAGTCTGAGCTTGGTAGAAGCATGTTAACATCACAGAACAAGCTGCCAGCCAATGAACTGATTGGGATAATGCCACAGCTCCTCACTGCTTGAAAAGACATATATCTTTACTTTTACATACAACATGAAGAAACAGGCAGGTGTACCTATAAGTAACAGTAGACTTGTCAATACCATTCTCCTGGTGTAAAAGCATCAGAATGCCTTGTTGCAGTTAATGCCATGGAAATGAGTCAGATTCACGAAGCATCCATATAGCATCTCGGCATCTCTACATCATACAATAACAAACATTGATCTGATACATGAACGTGACATATTACAAAATCAAGTTATGACAACATCCTTGTTAATACAATGCGCTATGAAACACTCAAATACGTTATGATAACATAACTTTGGGTTAAATATTGGTTAGGGGCAGGATTAGAATGACAGTGTAAATGCTTCCATGGCAACAGGAATGTGTCTGTTGAGTACCTACCTGTACTGTGTGGGGTTATGTGGCCTCGACCGTATCCAGTGTCATGTGATTAGGTCGATAGTAGAGCGATGCACTCCATTGGGCATAGGCTTCAGCTGGACTCCATCAGCCTGGCTTATCGTGCCATAGAAGAACAACTTGGCTTGACTGGCACTGGGTATATCTGCCCCCATTGATGTAAATATGGGCTTTGGCGGGTCGTACGATGACTGTGAGATACAGGAGGTCTCTGATTGGTCATTTTTAATGCCAACAACATGTAAATGATGATAGATATTAAAATGTGCAAATGAGGACTATCCCATGACATCATCCCAAGTATTAGAATAGGAGAGAAAACATATCAACAAGTCAGATGGAACAACACAGGTCAAAGGTCACAGAACTGGGTGCAGCTGTGACCTTTGACTATTTTGCTCATAGAAACCAGAACATGATGATTATATTTGAACAATAAACAAATGTAACACCTGCAAGTGAAGCACAGTGACAAATCATTCACTGTCAGATGCTGTCACGGCAAATGTTACTAGGATCGACATCACTAGTAGCCTGGATCTGGCTGGAGTCTGCTAGAAGTGGGAAAATTGAGGCTTATAAGGTTGAGTGGAATTGAGCTACTTAAGAAAACTTGCGTGGTTGACACTGTTGGATGAGTAGATCACCATATGGGATACGTAACATTTGCCAGGAGCTGATATTATTGCTAGAGCTATCCTGGCTTCACACACTCTCCAACCATTACACGTAAACACTTCTGCTATCCCAGAAAACCTTCATACTTTGGGATCAAGTTAAGTATTTGCTAAACTTGTTCCTCCTACAGACAGGTTAGACTTACTCTTACAGACTGGCTCCTGCTCCTGTACCTACAGACTGACTCCTCCTACAGACTGGATTCACTATCCACTATCTTGATGCGCCCCAAAATTAAACACCGACTGCAGCCAGGTGAAGTCTTTGCAAACATTATCTATAATGTTTCTGCGAGCCATTGGTTTATCTAACAGTTTACTGTCAGTTTATATACCCTTGGTCAATACATGTAATTACGTTAGACATGATAGTTAGTATACAGCCAGGAAGCTATCTTAACTTATTGGTTTTTCGGGTTTATGCTTCAAGCGATGCTTAATCACCCAAGCCCCGCTGCCTTTAATTGAACTGGGTGTGAGGTGTTTGCACGTAAAAAAATTTTTCCCGCCAGCCGTGGGGCTAGTTGCGCTTGCTATACCAGCCTGAAACCAATGCCACCCTGAAACTAACCCCCTCTGCCCAACTATCGTGCCTTGGATCTCTTCTCAGCGAATACCAGGCCACTGCGCACTGTAACTCACATTTAAATTGGGGATTTTCTCGACGGTGCGTCTGTGGGGGGCACCGAGAGCAAAGTATTCAAGAAACCGTGCGCCCCACTCGAAACCAAAGGGCCTCGGGGATGGCACCCATAAGACCCCTGCAAACACCTGTCAAATATCACAACATGAAACGAGGACAGCATTACCACAACCAATAAACAATAACCGATGGCGCATTGTGTTCTTCCACAATCAATTAACCCACGACCATCTGTTATGTAAGCTAACCCAAACTGCTTCAGCCGCCTTATATATTGGTGATCTCTACATCTTTCCGAACAGGCCTCTTCTATACTCAACACAACACCTAGTCCCACATATTCATCCCAGTCACCGCTGCTACTGAAGCTTTTACCGGGTATACGATTATTTTTGTGTGGAGCAATTACCCTGACTCACCCACAAATGTGATTTCCTTAAAAAACTGGATCTTGGTAATTATTTCCAGCAATGTCTGTCAGAAATGCAGAGCTAGTATGGACCAATTTGCTGATTAGATTATCAACAATTTCACTTTAACATTACTATCAAATCATGTTGCCGGGGAGATAGTGAAGCTGTTGGTGTTTGATGGTGAGAATGTGAGGGGTCATCTGAGTGACCTTGTTGGACATCCCATTGCTGCCCTCAGCCAAGTCAGACAATCTCCTCTTCATCAACTCTCTGGTTCCTATCCATGTCTCCCTCCTCTCCATCTCTGGGTACACACATTGCAGCAGATAAATACACCTAAATATAGCATTATATTCTTGGCTGTCAGGGTCATATGGTATCAAATACTAGTATTATTACGCATCAACATTTTATGCTTCATCTCAAAGTGCAAGTATCAAGTTTGAACTGAGTTAAATAATGTTGGCATCAGTATTATGCAACTGTCTGGAGAGCTCTTCGTTGATGATGACAGATATAGCATCAGTTGGTACTGTTTGTTCACACATGGTCAGCAGGTATATAGACATATTGAACCATCTCCTTTTTGTTCAACATAACCTGCTTTAGTTAATATTTACCCCAGGTAACCTTAGTGTTAAGACATTGAGTATATTACCACAGTTACCTCATGAAGAGTAACATCCAGCTTCAGCTTCTGAATCTGACTCTTCCAGACTCCACATGGGGTCTGTTCCACTTGCATTTGCTTCTGGACCAGCTGTTGTTGCTATTCCAGCTGCCTCATTGTGCCACTTGCTCCACGGATGGTTGGATGAGGCGTGCCACTTGCTCCACTTCATTCTGGGATGGTCCTTCTCCTGTCCAATCAAACAAGTATAAAAAGAGGTACAAAGATCAATAACGTACGGTTGAATCTCCCAAATTGTCCATTAGCAGATGGTCGGTAAGGCGTTGTGCGTGCCTTATGGATGCGGAGAGCTTCACACAATGCAGTGAAGAGGCGTGACTCGAAGTTTCTTCCCTGGTCAGAGAAAACTTGGAAAGGGTATCGAAACCTTGCGAAGAATTCATTTACAGCCGCCCTTGCTGTCACCTCGGCAGTCTGACAGGGGAGAGGTATGCACTCGACCCATTTGGTAAATTGATCAACCATCACATACTCGTTCCCCCTTGAGGTACGCGGCAATGGTCCAAGGAAATCGAGGTGTACCCGCTCCATAGGCGCGCCTGCTTGGTATTTACTCATTGCGCCCTTCCCTTGGTGGGTAGCCTTCTTGTTTTGGTTTCACATGGTACAGGATGCTACATAGTTTTCCATATCCTGAGCCAAGCCAAACCAATGGAACATCTCTTTTACTTTGGCTTTGGTCCGTGCAACCCCCTTGTGGCCCGCACCAGACTGGCGAGGACCACCAGGTCCTTTTCCTTGACCGTTTTCCTTTCCTTGTACAAGACCCCATCTATCAAGCACATACTTTCTTTGTTGATCCAGTAGTACTTAGATGCAGGACTTGAGGAGAACAATACGCCTTCCTCCGGCTCCTCTGCAATGCTCAGCCATCGGAGTAGGGCGCTAAGGTCCTTGTCTTTGCCTTGTTGCTCTCTTACTTCCTCAGCGCTAAAGCCCCAGCAGGACGTTTTCTGAAAGGCAGCTGGGTCCGCGTCGGTTACTGCATTACAACTGCAGACTTCTACCTGCTCTCCGTGTCGAGTCACTTCTATAAAGGGCCAGCCTTCCGGTATAAGGTCCTGGCTTTTGTTGATGTGTGGGGTGTCTCTCTCTGGCACCCCCTAAGGAGCACATCCATGTTGGGGGCCGCGTGGTCGCTTTCTTCAGCTCGTGCTTCCGGGGCGAACTACCATGTTGTATTGCGATAGTTCTTCCATCCACCGTGCCAGCTGTCCCTGGGGTTCTTTGAAGTTAAGAAGCCACGTCAGACATCCTTATATTGTCCCCGTTGACGATTATGCCTAAAAAATCTGTTTGGAAGAACAGGCATTTCTTCGGCTTAAGCTTCAGGCCATTCTGACGGAACCGAGTTAGAACGTCCTCCAGGGCCTGTAGGTGTTGTTCGAAACTTGAACCGAGAACCAGGACGTCATCCAGGAAAGCCAGGACAATGTTCCAATTGAGCCCCCTGAGTACAAGTTGATCACCCTACCAGGGGCATTGCATAACCCGAATCCAATTTTTACGTGTTCAAACAGGCCGTATTTGGTTATGAATGCAGTTCTCTTCTGGTCCTCTGTCTTGATTCCTATCTGCCAATATGCCGAATTAGCTTCCAATTTGGAGAACCATCTATTGCCCACTAGGGTGTCAAGGCAGTCATCTACTAGGGGGAGGGGGAATACGTCTTTGGTGGTGAAATTATTCAATGCCCTAAAGTCTATACACCAACGTACCGTCCAATCCCGTTTCCATACAAGCACTGGAGCTGAGACCCATTCCGATGTTGATTCTTGAATCACGCCGGCATCTAACATCTTCCTTCGATGAGCCTCTTCCTCCTCTTCCTCCTCAGCGAATCCTCTTGGGGTGCGCCTCATACCGACCTTGACTGGCTTGGCTACTCCGGTGTCAATGGAATGCTCTACCTTTGTGAAGTTGCCCAGGTCAAACTCATCTCTAGCAAACACATCCTTGTATGTCACTAGGGTTGTCTCCAGTACCTCGTACTGTGGCTCTGTTAAATACTTGTGGGAGGCCTGCAGCACCTCCGTGATATGGTCTGGTGTACATTCTTTGGGTGTCCTGATCCCTTGTACTCATGGTCCTGCGCCTCTTGTGGGGATACGTAGTTGGCAATTGGTACAGCTCTCCCCACGAACTCTCCGGCCTTCAGGGTACAGAATCTGTCCGAGGGATTCAGGAACAGCACCACCGGTTCCGTTCCGCCGCTTCTAATTGTACGAGGCACCAGTAACCAGTTTCTGTTTCAGGTTCAACCAAATAGTCGGGCATAATGGCACTCACATCGCAAACGATCCTGCTCATGGAGTTGGGAGGTATCACATGCTTCCGCTTGACCGTTACTCGTGCGGCGGACAGGGTGTCTGTTGCCCTCTCAATATTGAGATTGACCACTTGATTGTCAAAGGCAAGGGTTGCGTTTGCCATATTCAACATAGCATGCCACTTGTTGACGAGGATGTCAAACCCAATAACCAATAACAGGTCTTATGCGATAGGTGCAACATATACTTCAGCTTGGTAGAGCTTATGACCCACATTCAACTCCAGCGGTCCCACAACGAACCCGGCCATAGCCATGTCTCTACCAGCAGTCAGTAGCCTGACATCCCTGACCTTTCACGGCTGTGGGCTTAGCTGGCGGAAAACACGGTCAGACATAATCGTGGCTTCTGCAGCGCTATCGACTACGGCATCTACAGTCATACCACCAATCTGCACTGGTAGGGTAAACTGAGACGCGGATAGGAGTTGACACACCAATATGATTTCATTGGGCACCTCTTCGGTCACCGTGCTACTGGCCAACTCGATTGGATTGAGGAGCCGAGTTTGATTCTTTAACTTGGGTAAGAGCGGGTATTCGAGGTGGCATGGACATTTCTGTGGCGCCAGATGAGCTACCTTTTGCTCGTCCTCTATGCTCTTGTCCCTTTCGTGTTGAAATTCTGGGGAGGTATTCGAGGTGGCATTGGTGTATCGGCAGCAGTACACAGGTCGCCATGAACCCCTATCTTATGCCCCTTACCCGCCGGTCTTTAACCCAGGCTCTACCTCTCACAACACCAAAACCTCCTACAGCCCTACAACCCACACAGACCGGAGGCACTAGTGTTGAGGGGATCGGCGACCTGCCCCTTGGCCCGGCCCCTGGGCGTTTCCCGATTTGGTCTCCTGGGGATTTCTAGGACTCCCTCCCCGGGCCATTGGGTATTCCCTTTTGAAGTTCCCCAGTTTCCCACAACGAAAACAGGGCCCAACTTCCCTTTTGGGTGACTTGAAGTGGGGATGGGGGACTTAAGCCCCTAGGTCTTTCAACTTTTGCATGGTCCTAGTCAGGGTCAGGACTAGGGTCAGTACCTCGCGCTGTAATTTGTTCATCATGCGCGTGAGGCTCTGTACTTCGCTGGATTCACTAGGACCAGTGACCGCTGAAATCTTTGGGGATACCCCTTACCTTCCCCGCAAGGCTAAGAAACTACCAGGTGTCAAAAGGCGTACAAATTTTCTGCGCAAAGCGCCAAATTAAAATGTCAGTGCCGAAAACGGTGTTAAAAACCAGACGTAAGTACGATCACTTCTGACACCAATTAGTAATTTCTCATGCCTGCTTACCTTCTGCTGTGGTAGGATCGGTCGCGTTGCTTTCGCTGGTGTACTTCGGACTTTTCTTGTCGTCTTTTGCCAATATTTTAAAGTGCAAGTAACGTCTTTTTTCGACTCGCTAATCAAAGTTGTAATAGGTGTATATCAGCCTGTGAAACACGTTTCCGACAATATTGATGTCCTTTTGTGGGGTTGTTTTCCAATATTTCCCTGGATTTTTCGGACCGTTTTGGCATATGTACAAAAAACGACGGCCATTGGCTCCTGAATTTGTGACATCATATATCACCGTGCAGCCGGATAGCGTGGTTATTTCCTCGTGTGTTTACATGGGAACTGAGGTAGGTGTGAGCACAATCGTATTTTATCCTGTCATCATGAACATCATATACCGCAACGAATCACATCGTTTCATGTGGCATGGAGTACTTATTCGCCTAGAATATATTAAATTGTGATAACTTCTATTATGTACTGTGAAAACTCAACCAAAGGGGACCGAGCAATAATACAGACAGTGCTGGAACACCGGACTGCACCTCAATTTCAGGCCCGTTTCATGGTTATGACTTATCAATGATTGATTCGCCATTCGTATATTCTGTTACGGAGAATATCTTTTCTTGTCCCGTTATTTGATTTAATGATAAAACGTTATCACAAATGAAAACTGCTACTACATTCAATGGAAATTTCACTAGATATTTCGTTTTTGCAATAAATCGAATGTAATTTCAATAAATTGTATTCTCCTTGTCAACAGATAAGTAGATACTAATTTTATTTTAAATATTAAATATTGGCACCTGGGATTTGTTACAATTACATATACCTCTCCAGGAGCCGAGGGACTTACGGCTTCCAGTTCGGTGCCATATATTTATGGCTACATATATTAATATCATATGTTGACAAAACCTTACATAATTCTTTGTATTACCTCTCCATACTTTATCTTGTCCTTATTAGGTCTATATTTATTTCTTAAACCTAGTACTGTACAGATATTTTGGTTTTATTATATGTCAAAGAAACGAAATCTCCTCATCTTCCCATATACTGAAAGTCGGAAGCAAGTTTACAACAGGTGCCTCATAGGAGCCTGTGGGGGATTATATTTGGCCTACATAATTAAGGCCTGGAAATTCTCATCCAATAGAAGAGGACTTGAGCCGACTGGGTAACAGCACTTTGTAATGGCAATAATTTCCAACCATTACAGATATTTCTCTTTATTTTAAAGTTACCAACTGGGAAGTCACTCCTTTCCTTTTATGTCAATTTAATTTTTTTGGGGCGGATAAAAACTAGTTATTCATTGTAAATATGCCCTATTAGGTCTCATATGCTTATTAAATGCTGTCAAAAAATTCCACAGTACTCAAGTACAAAACTGCCATCATATTTCTGGCTGCCTGTGTCCCTGGATTATAAAGTGTCAAGTTACAAGAAGAAACCGAAGCATCTCCTCATCTGATCCTCATATACTGACAAGTCCGGAAGCGATGAGCTGGATTACAACAGTGAGTGTTCTTCTCACCAAGAAGGAACTAGGGCTGTATTACTGCACCAGGCATCTGTGGGGGATACAGCTATACAGGTTTTGAGCCTACAGCTAAGACAAGGCCTGGAAATTGCTGGGAGGACTTGAGCCGACTGGGTAACATGGTTTGTAATGTTCAGATTTCGCATAACCAACCATTTGGCATTATTTTACTCTTTATTTTAAAGTTGTCCTTTCAATTGCTTGAACATCTGCTTATTCATATTTTATGCATATCGGCAAGTTTGGTTGCTGGGGGAAAAACTAGACAGACATCAAAGAGTCCCACTGTCAGTCTGTTCTGTACAAAGAATTACAGTAGAAGAGAGTAAATGCTGTCAAAGGACGAATTCACAAGTCCTCAAGAAAGTAAAATCTGCCAGCATGGAAATATATTAAGGGCACACCCAGGCATAATGTCTCTGGCTGCCTGTGTATTGGACACTAGAAATAGCATAAAGTGCTTATTGCCAGACCTATAGATGAAACATGCTACTCAGCATGAGTGAGCATACTAAAACATGGTTTGTTTCAGATGAGTACCCGAGTCCAAAATATTCATTTACTGAATGAAATGTGGAAGAAAATCTTAAGAAGCAGGTTATTCCGATTCACGACACACCGGCAGGACATACAGTGGTCTATATATATATCTAGACAGACATCAAAGAGTCCCATATGTCAGTCTGTTCTGTACTAAGAATTAGAGAAGAGAGAGAGAGAAGGACGAATCAGAGAGAGAGTTGGTTTTCAAACTGCCAGCATTGAAATAATAGAGGGACAAAAAGAGATAATGTGTCTTATTCGGAGATTTACATTAAGCTTTGCTAAACAGAAATTTAGAACCTATAGATGATACTGCACACTGATGAGAACCAGCAACAAAAATTCAGAGAGTGCAGTCCACCTAATTTATTATACCATGTGGATAAAATGATAAGAGAGATTCCAAATTCATGAATAAGAAAGCATCTATAGAGATATATATAGATATATCTCGAGAGATTTCTATATCTAGAGAGAGATATACAGAGGAGAGATATATATATAGAGATATATATATAGATATATAGAGATATATCTATAGATATATACATATAGAGAGATATATCTAGAGATATAGTATATATAGATATATATATATATATATATAGATATATCTCATACTTATATATATTTATATCTATACTCTATATATATATATATCTATAGATGCTTATATATATATATGTATCTATATATATATATAAATATATATATATATATATAGATATATAGAGAGATATATATATAATATATATATATATATATATATATATATATATAGATATATATATCTATATATATATATATATATATATATACATCAATCAAAGGTAGGCGCTCCTTGAATGTTTTGACTAACATGCTATATATATATCAATCAAATATATATACATATATATATATACAGAGATGCTTATATATATATATATATATATATATATATATATATATATAATATATATATATATATAAGATATATATATATATATATATATATATATATATATATATATATATATATATATATATATATATATATATATATATCCAGAATAAGGCCAAGTGCCCCCCCCCCCCCCCCCGGGGAGCACCCCTATCGTGATGACGAACGGGAGACGAGTGCTTCGGATTCAGTATACCTTTTTTTTCTATTTGAATAGCATGATGTGCTCACGGTATATAGATGATTCAAATACTTGTACAGCGTAATACTTGGAATACCTCTTGTATAATCCCGCATGTGTGTTTGCTGCGGGTGAGCAGGTGGATGGCTCCTCTCATCTACACGGGGTCAACACGTCCTTTCTCACTACCTCGTTTACTCGGTGAGGTAATATGAATAGCAGAACACTTCTTTAAAGCATAACTAACTTCATTTACGGCCTTCTTTATTCATCTGGGAGCCTCGTGTGAACTTAAAGATCCGCATCGTTGGAAATAAGACGCTGATAGATCGTATATGAGCCAGAGCTAACCAATACATGCCACTGCGCTTGGTGGGCCGTTCTTTGTGAATAATCAACAGTTATATCAAGCGGTTCCGTGGCAAAACGTGCGCGAGGATCTCTCTTCTGGGTGGATTTAATTGGCGCGGCATTCTCCATGGATGACTCCTATTTCTTGATACTGACGTTGACGACAGTTTTCGCTTCCTCAAGCGCCTACAATTCTACTCGTAAGTGAAGCCAAAATTAGTGTACTTATGGATATAATACTTTTCGGTCGATTGTTTCCATTACATAACTACTGAACCTGAGCGAAAATGTCGTTATGTGTTCTCATTTAAAAAAAACTAACATGTGTGCTTCGATAATTTGCAGCATATGTCGCCCCCAATGTGAACCTTGTCAACGATCTTCTGGAAAAGTACGAGCGCACCGTGAAACCGGAAGCGTTCCCGGAGGATCAGTTGACGGTTTCAATTCGATTTGGACTGATCCGTTTGGAGGGCCTGGTTTGTATATCAGATACTAGGCCATGTAATCCAGTGTGGTATATTTGTTTGTCGCTAATATCGTCCTCCTGTTCTGTGTTTTAAAGGATTCCAAGGACATGGTATTGTCAGTATTCGGATCCCTTACCATGGTGAGACGTTAATTACCTTTCGGTATTTTCGACATGAATACTAAATCTATTGAGGTAATACAAATGAATTTCATTCACAACAAAGAAATCTTAATTGTAAATCTGCTACATTCTGGTAGGTTCTACCAGATCTACATTTGTGTATGCCTCGTAACGGCGTTAAGAGTGGCTGCTCAAGTCAATGCATTTAATTAAAAATCATCTAAATTCTGTTGAAAAGTACTCCATTGACCGATGCCCTACTTTCTTAAGAATTGATATCCGTCAAATCCGTTAACCCGGCTATCTTAAATAGGCTGTTCAGCCCCATATCGGGCACTAAGGGAACATTTTGTTAATACATGACTACGTTTAACGCAGACATAAATAATGCCATCTTTTAATTTGTGCCACAAAGTTTACTTGATCGAAAATCATGTTGATAAATGCTCAACATTATTATTTGACTGCAAATATTCATGATGTACTGTGGAAATCTGTTTTATTTAGTTGTGTCGTTCCATCGATAACGGTGCCCCTAAAACCATGAACCACGCGAATGTTAGCTGTAAATCATTACGCGCTATATAACTACCTCGCTGTCGATGTGTATACTTCCGCTTAGGTTACAAAATGTAGATTTCATAAAATCTTCACTCATTAAAAAATTTGACCGACAACCAGGAAGGGTAATTTCCGACAACATAAATGGCGCCAGCCGAAGTGAGGATCTATTTACTGAGACCGCAGCGCCGCGTAGCGACTGAAAGTGTGAAAACTTAACACTTTTGGTTTCCAAGGTGCGGTTGCCAAGCAGCTTGCTAGGCAACCTCATTGCAAATATGGGGCTGAACAGTCTCTTTAATATGTTAATGGCTTTTGCAATATACGATTCCTAATTTGTGGCGGGATGTGAATTTTAAACCAAATAAGGCACGTGGTAATCGCCACAAGATTTCTGAAGCTGAAAACGGTTCGAGAGATGATAGCTGGAAATGATTCAAATGCGCATGCGTCGTTGTTCAACATTGTCGCTACATGTTCGTATATTTTTGAGGACAAAATCAAAGGCTATTCTGAAGGCGCCGATATCGATATATTTTCAATGATTTGGTGTCCCTAGCATCAAAAACGGACAATTATCGATTCATTTTAGCTGCTGTACAAAAATGGAATCTAAATAAGAGATACGCCCAATCGGCGATAATGCATCTTTAGCACAATTTGGATAAACAGCCGTTGTACTAAAACATGGCTTTGATGTTGCCTTTTTGTGCCTGGTGGATGAAGGAGTGGACTGATAGGATGCTACAATGGGACCCTGCTGACTACAACGGCTTTAACAGCTTTGTGATCAACAGCAACCGAATATGGCTACCGGATTTAGTTTTGGTGAATGCCGTAGAAGATGGGAATGGCCTTCACATTTCTGAAGATGCAAGGTGACACTGTTATGCTTTTAGGAATTGTTAGTTGGCAACTTATTCATGCCTTAAATTATGGATGTATTAGTTTCACGGAAATATATTGAACCTATGTTATGTCTTAAAGGGTTACTGTCGGCGCGAGTGGGTATGCATTCACCACTGCGGCCGTGAAGTTGAAGACATCGTGTGAAGTCAATCTTTGGTACTTCCCATTCGACTCCCAAATATGTCAAATACTTGTATCAAGTTGGTCATACAATGCCCTAGCAATGAACATTACAAGTTCAACGGACGAAATTCCCTATCAAGACGCTGTTGTTAATAATGAATGGAATATGGTTGAGACTCGAATATTCAGAGTGGAGCAAGTCTATGATAATATTCCTTTGGCTACATTGGTGTTTCAATTTTATTTGAAGAGGAAACCTTTATATCTAGCCCTCCACCTAGTATTACCAGCGATGCTGTTGTCCGTGTTATCCCTCCTGGTTTTCTGTCTGCCAGCTGCGTCAGGTGAAAAGGTAAACATTCATATGTGATGATAGTGAAAATGAGTGTAAAAATCAATTAAGAAACACGGACGGAGTTGAACTCACTTCTCTAAAGTAAGATCTTACGATCAGATACCAGCGCTGTTGTCGATGGCTGCCTGATGCTGCTGTCTGTACGATTCTGAGCAGATTTCTCTTGGAATCACGGTACAGCTTTCTTTCACCGTCCTGCTACTCATGATGTCTGATATCACACCGCGATCTAGCGATACTTTACCCTTGCTGTGTGAGTACAATTGATTCGATAATACTAAGGAGTGTTCGTTACTTATCTTCAATGGACAAGGGGTTAAAGGGGTCAATTCTGACCCTCCCCCGGCTTACTTTGTGAATTGTATCTCTTTGAGTTTTCTCTGCCTTTGTTTTGGGCGTTATAACTAATGCTGATCGCCGCTGCCACCCGCCAACATGGTGGTGCTGATGTAACATTGCACACACTGGACAAATTGGCTATTTTGATCGTTTTCAAACGCCCTTAAATGTCTGACTGCATTATCATTTTGATCAATGAAGTATACATGGTGTACCATGTTTTTTCCTCAATGAAGTCAACAGAAACAAGAAGGCGGTGATTTGCTTGTTGCAGCCATCTACATGATTGTGTGTATGGCGCTCTCGGCCTTGTCTCTCTTTACTGCCGTCTTCGTCATCAATCTACATCACCACGCTACCGATGACCCGGTCCCCGCTTGTTTTACACATTGCCTGGCTACTTTCCTCTGCATGAAAAAGCCTAACAAGAAAGACACAGAAAATGGAGAGTCAGCAACAGCTGAGACTGACCAGACCAAAAGTGGTATGACACCCGCCATATCCACGCTGCCTAATTCTGACGCGTCAGGGAGCCCCACTACTGACCACGCGTCAGGGAGCCCCACTACTGACCGCAAGAGTGAATGGGAATCAGTAGCGCACATGATCGATCGCCTCTTCCTCTATATTTTTTCCATAACTATCTTAGTTTTCTCCGTGGGTTGTCTGATAGTAATTATATCGTCGCCAGTTGGCGATGGAAGTCGGTTGTATTGGAGCCCGAACTAACAACACTGAAATAGAGTGACCATTTTGCCCAAATAGTGTGTTCAAAGATTGTGTTATGAGAGTGGTAAGTGATCCTGGCACGATCACATGACTGTGTGTGATATATATATATATATATATATATATATATATATATATATATATATATATATATATATATATATATATATATATATATATATATATATATATATATATATATATATATATATATATATATATATATATATATATATATATATATATATATATATATATATATATATATATATATATATATATATATATATATATATATATATATATATCTGCAGATTTTATGATAGCCCTTATATTGGACTTAAGGTGATTATACTTATTATCGAGGATTTGATGACCATGTATCCATGAAAGTAGTGAACCAGACGTAAATGTCTATGATTAAGAAATAACGGACCTCATACCAATCAATTACTTTCTATTTGCCGGGATCAAACACCCCTTAGAGTTTTGTGATTTTATGTCTGTCTGCCTGTATGCTTCTTAATGCAAATCGATATGAAGGCATTGTTGGTAGGTCAAAACTGCCTTTAAGGAAACATATTCCCAATAAATTGGATCCACATAGGCTATTGCAAATTTTCAAAGAACTTTACTTGAGGTTAATTTCAAACTGAATGCCACGGGCACACCGAACAATCGTTGAAGCCACAGCGATACACCAACAAGTGAATATTTCAACTGCCTCGTGTTAAACTTCTTGAAATCTACCCTACATCGAACTAAGCAGTTTTAATAGGCAAATACAAAACATGAAGTTATATAGTAATATACAATCATCCATTAATCCTATGACCATGTTGAAGACAAATAATATAATGAATAATTGCATACCTTTCTGTAGGTTGGTCAAAAACAGAAAGGATTTGCCCATGGCATCATTGGTCGAGAAAATAAACTATAATAAACTAGTTAGGTATGTAGATAGGTACCCAGCAAACACGACACGTCACTGCCACGTTGTGTAAACGTGGTGGTTATGTGACGTCGAATTTCAATGTGCTCACGACGTGGCAGACACGTTGTGGTGTGATATGTTCTCAGAATTTATTTCATCATTTAAAATTGTTGCTGTCTTTGAATAATGGAAAGTAATGCGCAAAATATACAAATATATATAAGAATAATTTTCCGAAAATAAATTTATGCCACGTGCAGGCCACGTTGCATTCGCGTAGAAATTCTCGAAAGATTTTCTACGTGAATGCGACGTGGCATTCACGTAGCGATTCTCGAAATAATCATAATGCTTCCACTGGGATTGCTGTGAAAAAGACATTATGATTTCGGGTGTCCGTGACGTCATATCTGGTCTTGAGGCGCAACAAAACGCAATGAGCATATAACTTCTAGTCCTACATGTTATGTCTGTATGAAGGCTGTATGTTTCAAATTGATAATCGATTTAGCGATTATATATATATTACTAACATAATACAAAAGTTTGTGTTTATATATTCTGTTCGTTTATGATGATTTTCCTGTTAATTTTCACATTTGCCTTTTCTTTTCCAATCATCTACAACATGAAACACAGTTTTGATTTTAGTAAGAATGACATTCCGGGATCATTCCCTTAACGTTATGGGTCTGGTGCAATAGCATCATCTATTCAACCAGATTGGACTTTTATTTTCACGACTTGCTTGGACACCGATTTCTGTAACGGGATTCTACTGTAGTATATAATTGACCCAGTTAGCTAAGCTGTTTCGAAAAGAAACAGTAATCGTACAAAACGGCGCACAAAATAGAGGTCACGACCTAGGTAGCATCCCCGTAAAACATGCTCCTTCTCCCTATACTTAACTGGGCTCTCAAAGAACATGCTATGGTCGCTCAAGCTGCAGGCGGACAATGCAGGCGGTGGAAAACTGTCGAGTAGCCAAACAGACCAACAGCCGACCGGGTACTCCCTTGCGCAATTTCCGCTTGGTTCAAAAGAGCTACTGTGAGTCATCAATCTGCTTGTTGCACGGATTATATAGGAGGTCAAGTGAACGCTGCGGCATAAGATTTGTGCGGCTTTATCGTCCACGTGTCTAACTCCTCAGGTCAACCGTGCAAAGTGAGTATATTGATTCTTATTATACTTTGCAATTATCAAAGTATATGTGAAGAGTCCACGATAAGTACAGGTACTTATAACATTTGTCTTCTTTATACAGGCTATTAAGCATGAGTTGCATGGAAGGAGCAGATCACTGTTCCCGGTTGCTTAATTGCTAGTCTGTAACTGTAAGTAGCCTCGCTCAAGCAGCACAAGGCTCTGGACTGTTCGCTCAAGGCTGCTGTAATCTGGCAATGGATAACGCTGCGTGGCATAAGGCGTGTCAGCTAGCACACTAGCCCGCCCCTCCCCTACTCCCAACAACCCCATGTATGAATATATATATATATATATATATATATATATATATATATATATATATATATATATATATATATATATATATATATATATATATATATATATATATATATATATGTGTGTGTGTGTGTGTGTGTGTGTGTGTGTATACATATATGCATATATATATATTTATATATATATGCATATATATATATATATATTGTGTGTGTATATATGTAAATATATATATATATATAAATATATATATATATATGCATATATATATATATATATATAAATATATATATAAATATTTATATATATATATATATATATATATATATATATATATATATATTTATATATGACTAGCAGTAGTTTGCATGCTTAAATGATAATGGTTTATGAAATACTTCTGTACTTGAGCGCTATGGACAAAGCAAAACGCAAGTTGGCTTACAACCGGAAGTGTATTTCTGCCAAGAGATCACTAACAAAAAGGAAAAACTTTTGTAATGACTCTAGTGAAAGTGATTCTGCACCTGCTGCTGAAGGCCTCAGTTGATCTCCACTGCACACAACCAAATTTGACAATGTCCATAGACAAGAAGCTTCACCAAAAATTGTTTGCTGCACCAGAAGGTCAGCAGAACAACGAAAGTTGCAGAGGTGGAAGTGGAGATAGCAGAAACACTAAAACAAACACTTAAGAGAAGAGGTGGAACGAAGCATTATAAGGTCTGTTCTAGTATTTTTCGTTTATTCAATATTAATTTATTCGTTTAGTTTTATACAATCATAAAGTATCTTTACGATTAAGATTTAAATAGAAAGATCTGAGGGGATACTCGGACTGATTCGTGTTGTAGTTGTTAACAGAAGATGGTTGGATTATTGAGGCTTAAATATATTTAACTGACATGTCTTGCTGATAATGTAAGTCAATAAATTAAGTCGGTACATGGATAAGTAATTAAACTGCTGCTATGAGATTCTTTTAATATGATTTTTGCAGTTGCGAGGTACTGTTTTAGAGATGGCCACCTGAATTGTTAAGCCGCTGAATTAAAGAGTAGTAATGATTTCTCTGAACAGCAGTACATGAGTCAGTGTAATACAACATGGTTTTCAGCCCCGATAAACATCTTTATTAAAATCACCACTATCATTGGATTTGGTGTGCTCGCTGTTAACCAAGATATCAATTTAGTTTTATCATCTTCAATATGCATCTGGTTTAATAAATTATGTGTAGCAATTCAAAACCTACTCCCCGAGGTAAAGGCTGAAATTTGAATGTGCCAAAACATGCATTGTAAGCTGTGTAACGGCTGAAGTCTTTGGGAATGGGAATCTGGAAGAAACCATTTAATTGATCAATAGTTGATATGAAATCGGAATATTGGCTGAAAATGATTTAGTAAACTCCTGTAAATTTATAATATTTCTGGACCCATGAGTGGGGCTGTCTTTTGGTCGGGAACTGTAGCGGTTTGTGCAGTATTAACCAGCCCAAATCAAACGGCGCCAACAGTTCTCCTGAGATGAAGTGTGTACCGAGGGGTTTAATATAGAGAGGGGGTATTCTACATCAGTTTCTAATTATTAATCAACAGTGAAGTTATCGGTATAAATACTGGAGTAAATAATTTTATCTATTAAAAATGTTATGGTAGATTGATACATTCAGTTGTAATAATTACTATCGGCTAAAAAGGGGAGGGGTGTGTATTGAAATGTTTGGCTGAATTCTCAATAACAGTAACGACTGTGCGCCGATATCACCATGGACCAATATCACCGTATACCGTCGTAACAGCTCTCGAACATAGCCAAAAAGACCAATGTCAGGTTCTATATATCACCTTGTCGTCCAACAGTAATACCAAAATAATTTTGTCGATGCATTCGATCAACCCAGAACTCACCACTTTTTTCACGAAATATGCATGTTCTGACGAGTTTCAGGCGATCAGTGTCGAAAGTTATCATTTAGTTCGGTTCGAGATAATGCTTCATACTCCTATCGTCTGCGGAAAACTATATTTTCGAAAACTTTCCAAGTTTACCGGTGATATTTTCTTCCGAAATACAAGCGTGGAGGACGATATCCCAGACAGCCCCAGAAACTTCCGATGTAAATAAGGCGGTGAGAACATAGGCAAAAAGTATAGCTGATTATTCCTGTCGCCTTTTCCCCAAGTTTTTGTTGCTTTCTTCGTGATTCGGTATGATATTTGTGCGACAGTGAATGTTAGTGGCCTTTTCTACATGTTAGACAAGGTAATTTTAACTTTTAGCTTCGTGCCACAAATAGTCCCTGTGAACCCGCGTCTTGTGAGCTGTCTCGCCTATGTTCCAAATGGGGAATGCTCTCGCTGGTCAGTTTCCGCCGCCTCGTCGCCATGTTGCCAAGTCGGGCTCAAATATTACCGTTTCGTGTGTTAGGCCAAAATACTTATTCACAGGATACTATTGTTGCTGAAATTCAGCTTCTGGTCCAATAAATGTTTGGTGAGTTGATTTTATTAGCTAAAACTAGGTAAAACAGCGGAACTCGTGATGATTCCGTTGAATTACGCATATGAACGGAGTAAAAGTTGGTGCCAGGTAAATCATAAAAATTTCCCGAGCCTATCCGTACTTTTATTGTCCCATGTTAACTGTTCCCAAACGCTACTGACCTCCATCCTTTCCACAGATGTGCGCGATCAGCTGATCCGTCCATGCTTGGCGTCGCGCCAGATTCAGATAATCAACTATCATTTTACTCACCCTATCCAACCCCACACCCTATTTAAATTAAGATTCCCGGAAGTTTACAAGAATTTAACCTCTATGTTTTAATATTTTGTCGATTATATTATAAATAGCTGATCAGTTCAAACTATCACCAATGACAATGTAATTATAACAGTTTGTCTCCTGTAATGCGCCATGGCATCCATGATGATTGTAGCACAATGTTTAACTGCAACGAAAGCAACAGTTGAGCCCGATGGGACAACTTAAGCATATGCCGTTGCTCTTTCTGCCCTTGCACCAAATACCATGTCTGCTGGTGGTATTCTGTTGGTGCTAATTAAGGAAGTCAGGTCATTTGGATTCACTTAAGCTGATGGTAAGTTGTGAAGGGTGTTTGGCATGGTGTCTCAGTTCCCTTTGGATTACATGCATTTGGTGTGCCTTTGTGTGATGAAAAAGCTTAGGGAATTTTGGATGAGCGGGCACCTCAAATTTGGAGGTGGAAGTCATACAGGCAAATATCTGACAGCCAGAATAATTTAGGGAAGCATTTACCTCGTGAATTTCTAATGAAAGGGAGATCAAGTGCAAAAATAGAAAGTTGGAAGGCAACAGAGCTTCGCACCTTTCACTATACACTGGACCTGTAGCTTTGAGAGGGAATCTACCTAGCCAGCTCTACGACAATTCCATGTTGTTGTTTGCCCCAATAGGTAAACTAAGTGATGTGAATCTCATTTCCGATTTTTGTGATTTTGCTGATAGTCTTATCAAATTATTCATTGGCCATTTCAGTCAGATATACAGACGAACTCACCTGAAGTATAATATTCATGTCTTATAACTATATTTCCTCCTTATATAGCTATACTCTTGTTATACTTATATTTCTTGGTTATTCGTATTTCTGCGCGCTCCTTCGTATGTAGGAATATTGAGTAGAGTAGCTTGGACATGCGCCAATATCAATTTACATTGGCACATGTCCATAACAAAGATATTTAACATAGATGGATTATTGATGATGAGATTATAATAATTTTACAAAAGTGTTTCTCTACATTTGTAAGCATTATATATATGAATTGTGTAATAGTTATACAATATGGTTATTAATGGTTTACATACTTTTAACATTTATCACATTCCACAGTATTACTCCACACTAAAACCCAGTGGGAAAAAAGCGATGAGCCTATACTAGACAATGGTGGAATGGTGAAAATAAATCATTTAGCTAATTGAAATTTGGAAGAATTTAACTAATGTTGCAGAAATTATTCTATATAATAACACTGGTCCAATGCCAGGAAAATGATTTAAGTTGATGAGTGTGGCTGTTTCTGAAGGGCTGCGTATTGGGTTCGCCAGGTGTCGCTTGAGGTGAGGGGAGATATGCGTTATGACGCTTGGTTGAGCGGTTGGACGTCTTCTGTATCCATGGTCAGGAAGACGTATGCTTTGGCTTGCAAGGCGTTGGTACGTCGGGTGAAGGCGCTATCTCCCTCTTGTATGGCGTAAATATACCTGGGAACAAATGAACTTACGGCAGCGATCAGTGTGCCTTGATAATGTGTAACATGAATTATACAAAAAGGAGAAGGATAATGAGTTCTCAGTGTGGTTAATGTGCGTGAGAAACTAGTGTGTATATAATATCATGACATCAATGTGTTCAGTGGAGATAAATTTTAAAATTATTTAATATTATTTTGCGTATGGAGATTGAATGCGTGGCAAAGAGTTAATAAGTGGCTCGAGATGGAGGGTGTTGTTTGTCGAGCGTGGTGGCGAATCTGAGCGACGTGGGGTATGGCGAGATTTTGGCGTGGATAATTCCGAATTTACGTACGGAGGCGGTTGTGTGGGTTGTGGTACTAGACCTGTATTAGTGAAAATTACGCGTCGATGGTCGATATATGTGCATTTAACGATTAATTACGTGGTTTACTTTCCAATTTTTTAACCTTTTAAATGTTGTCTATCGCTGCCATATTAAAGAGTCCTCTGGACAGTTTCTCTACGGGTCCCAGTAGAGCCCTCCTGAGCCTGGCTCGGTCGTTGGTGGGAAGGGGGCGTCCAGAAGAGCATTTATGGTGTGCTTCTTGGAGTGGTAGATGTTGAGAATAATTTGCACATGAAATAATGTATGGACACATATCGCACACGATTACTGAATAACATGGAAGTACGGAAGAACAGCGGTGTGAAGACAATGTGAAAAGGCTTCTAATAACTTAACGGTATACTCACAGTTGGTGTTGGTTTCGTGTGATAGCGTATAGGATCGAGACAAGCGTCTGTTTAGATAATTACCTTTGTAGCGTGATGTGTTTAATTACTAGGCCCGCATTGATATTGAGGTAGCTTTGATGTAATTGCATAGAGCCTGTGATTGTTGGTAAGTGGACCATCTGATCAATGAGCTTACATATGAATGGATGTCGGATGGTAATTTAAGCGGCTTAGTAAACTTTGATAGCCCAGTTTTTGTATACAAGGTCGTAATTAGATGTCTAGAGACGATCTTTAATTGGAGTGGTTGAACAGGAGTCCAAATAAGCCGTTTTAAAGCGTATGTAGACTTAATTGGCGAGGGATTGTTATCCTAACATTTAAGTCTGTGTCAGTTGTCTCGAATTGCAATTAAAATTTTCAATGGTTCGTCGCAGACGGTTTGAAATGCGGGTGAGACAAACAAAGTGTCAATAGCATGGGTTAATGGCAGGTAAATGTTGTCTTATTGGAATAATAGACGATATATACATATGATGTGTGAGATAACGGTACAAAAAGGAACATACTTACAATACGAATGTTTTGGGGTAAATCGTACATAGGTATAACAAATAATAACATGACATTAATGGGAACAATTTCTGAAAAGAAAAAAACACTCCGACAATGAATGGTTAAACATAAATTGGAAGATGAATAATCTGAAAATGAATAAATGATGTTTGTTAAATATTAATCGGTAGATGGTGCATATATTGGTAAATAGTGTCACAAATCGGTAAATGTTGACATAAATTGGTAATGTTGTCATAAATCGGTAATGTGCATCTTTCGCGCCAGAGACTTGGTGGCGCTGTTGATTTTGTCCTCAAAAATCCACTCAGATAGTCCGCCGGCAAACATGATGTTATACTTTACTTTATTTGAAAATCGAGGAACCTTTGATCCAATCAATTTTACTACATCATGTGTCTTCCCATCCTTACGTACAGCTTGTGGCTTGTGGGAAGTTTTGGTTAAGGCGGTTGTTGGTGGGATATTTTGTTGGGAGGGAGCATTTGCACGTGATGTTCCGAATGATTGTTTGCATGTACGCCGTCGGGGTAGAAGGCTAGATGTGTTTGCCGTGGAGGGTGTTGAAGGGGTCGCGTGGACAACGCTGGGGGTAGCGAATCTGTCAGCAGTCCGATCGACTCTAGGGCGTAACCCTGCTCTGCGGGGCGCATCGTCAGGCACGTCCGAGTCCGAATCGTCATTGTCTGTTGCAGCTTGATTAAAGCTGTCGCTGGGAAGATCCTCTTCCGATAGATCCCCGAGATCTTCAACATTCAACGGATCCCATTTGTTGGTCTTTGCCCTTATGTGTCCCTTCTTCAAACGCATAACATTTACTGTCTTGTCCAAGTGCTTCCCGCCTGATAGGCGTTTTAATCTAACCGTGGTGGGGGTTGCATATCCGACAACGAAGAAAGCCCCATGATAATTTTTCTGCAATTTCTTTTTCGTACTCGAATTGTTGGTTGGTAAACGTATACTGCGTCACCGGCTTCGATTGGGTTGTTTTTGGTGGTTTTATCATACTGATCCTTCATTTTCATTTGTTGTTTGACTAGGTGCTGTTCGGCAAATTTGGAAATTTCCGCTTGTGTTTGTAGCATTTCGACAATGTGGTCCTTGTATGTGTTGGGGGATTTGAGGGGATCTGGTAACACGGGCATTCTGCCGAACACTAACATATAGCTTGAATAGCCAAGTGGTTGTTCAGCGCAAATACTAATGGCATTAGGTGCTGGTCCCAGTCTGTTTGCTTACGACTGACATAATTCCTTAGAAGATTTAGTATGGAGCGCTGACAACGTTCCGTTTGACCTTGACTTTGAGCATGGTACGCCGAACTGAAACTTTGTTTGATTTTGAAAAGGGAGCATAATTCCTTGAATAGGGAGCTAATGAAAGCGGATCCATTATCGGAGAGAAGTCGCTTGGGTGCACCATAGACACAGATGACTCTCTCGTAAAAACCCTTAGCAATTGATTTGGCTGTGATGTCACAAGTCGGCCATGCGATGACATAGCGACTGTATTGGTCCGTGACACACACCATGTGCTCGTTACCGAAGCGCGTTTTCGGTAATGGGCCGACTGTGTCGATTGTCATAGTGTGGAACGGTCCTGGGGCAGGCTCACGGATGATAAGTGGGGGCCGAATAGAGACATTGGAACTTTTGGATGCATTGCAGCACTTACATGTGTGAACATATTCGTTTATGTCCCTGATCATCCCGATCCAAGTATAACGCGGCCGCATGACTGAAATCATTCGCAAAGCGCCCAGATGTCCGCCTAGAGGTGCATCGTGATGCATTTTGAGGAAATGTTCCTTGAGGTTTTGAGGGATGACTAACTGTGACATTGATTTATTTGGTTTCGGTCCCTGTGATGTTAATATGTGATACAGTGGATCGTCAGCAATAAAATAGTTTTGCTCGTGTTTGAGCAGCACGTCTGCCTCTTGTTTATTGGAGGGGACGGTGCCATACTTGAGGAGTCTTAAAACTATACTGCATTGGGGATCAAGTCTTTGCTGACGCCTTATCTGTTCTCGGCTTAAGGTAATTGAATCCCAAATAGTTTTCGCTTGGTTTGTAAGCCGATGTCCGTTTATCAGTTACTGCACATAGGGCTTCTGTTTCATAATTGTCTTCTGAATCTAGAGATAGCGAGGCAAGTTTATCGTGATCGCGAGGGAAGGCAGATAACTTGCCCGCTGCAGTGGCGGGAATAGTGCATATAGACTGATGCACGAATTCCTCATCCGATTCACCTGGTTGAGAGTTAAGCGATGGGATCACGTATGGCACATCATGAAACTTAACTTGAAGTTTTGCCGTTAACCGCGTTGTCGGCTTGCTTATTATTTTGGGGTGGTGAATCGCTGTTAACAAGTCGGGCTTGTCCGGTCGCAATTGAGGGGAGCAAAACGGTGGCGTTGTTGTAAGGGGAAGCGGATTAACAGGGGTGACCGTGTCAAGATCGGGAAAACGATCGATGACGTCATCAGCATCGGTACGGGTGATGTCATAAGGACGTCGATTTAATGCATCCGGGACAATGTTGTCCTTCCCTTTAACATGACTCACTTCAAATTGAAATTGCTGTATGAATGTGACCCATCTTGCTAGTCTACCCTGAGGCTGCTTTAACCCTAATATCCATTTGAGGGCTGAATGATCAGTATGTAACTGGAATTTCTGTCCCTCAAGATACACTCTGAAGTGTTGAATTCCCCATACTACTGCAAGAAGTTCCTGTTCTGTAGTGGAATAATTTGCTTCAGATTTAGTGAGACCTCTCCCTGCAAACCCTATCGGTCGCAGCTTGCCGTCAATTTCCTGGCTAAGACATGCGCCTAATCCTAGCTTACTAGCATCAGTCGACAATGACAATACGAACGGTTTGCTGAAATCGGGAAAGGCTAAAACCTGTGAACTTACCAGCGCCTTTTTCAAGGCGTCAAATGCGGTTTGGCATTCTGGCGACCACGTGAATGATTGATTCTTCTTGGTCAAAGCATATAGAGGGCGCGCAATAATTGCGTAGCCACTGATGAACCTTCTGAAAAAGCCCGTTAATCCCAGGAAAGCACATACGTCTTTAAGTTTTGTGGGGGTAGGGTAAGATTCAATTGCTTCTAATTTGTCAGGATTGGGTAATATGCCTTCTGGCTGCAATACATGGCCCAGATACTTTACCTTTTTCACGGTAAACGAACATTTTCTGGGGTGCAGCTTCAGGTTGGCATTGCGTAACCGTACAAATATTTCCCGGAGATGTTTAAGATGCAAGTCAAATGTGGGCGAAAAACAACAGATATCATCGATGTATGCCATGACGTATTTGTATTGTATATTACGCAACAAAGAGTCAATGAGGGATTGAAACACGCTCGGCGCGTTCCGTATGCCCTGGGGCATCGTTCGATACCTGTATTTCCCGGAAGGTGTGATAAACCCAGTTTTATCCCTGGACTCTGGATCTAAGGGGATTTGATGGAACCCTTGAGTGCAATCAAGAACTGAGAAATACTTGGGTTTGTTCTCACCTACATAATATAACACTTCATCTAACCTGGGAATTCGAAGGACTTGAAGGATGGTTACCGCATTAAGACCTCTGTAATCAATTACAAGTCTTAGACCACCACCGGCTTTCTTAAATAAAAGGGCCGGCGATGCCCAGGCTCCGTCGTGAGCTTCCTCGATTAGTCCTTGTTGGATTTGTTGATCGATGATTTTGTCCATTTCCTGTCTGCCCTGGGGAGCTATTCTATAGGGATACTTATGAACAGGAGTAGAGCCCGGGAGAATCTCAATTTTGCACTAAGTTTTATCGGTCAACCCTAACTCCTAGGTTATTGGATTGACAAAACAGTCGGCGAATTCTGCTACCAGGTCTTTAAGCTGTTGGCGCTCAATTTCACTTACCTGAGACTGGCTCCAGTCTACATTTGGTACATGGCTAGTATCTTGTGAGGGCAAATGACATGCATTAAATTTAACATACTCACCTTCACCCGCATTCACATTGTCATCAGTTTTGTACTGGAAGGTTTCTACATCATTGTCCCAGCGATCAAATGTGGCAATTCTCTCACCCTTGATAATTAACCTTGCAACGGGGGTAGTGTTAAACAATCTTACTGGCACGCAGTTGTCATTGACGGTTACTGCTGCGCGGGCTAACAAAATACCTTTGGAATTCAAATGCGGGAAAACTGAACATTCCCCTGTTGTTTTGTTTTACGGAAAAGATTTCCTGCACATATAATTTCAGAAAAGGGATCAATAGTAATATTCTGTGCAGAGTGTACAGGAATATTGGTTGTGAATGAAATGGTACCAGTTCCGAAATTCATTACTGCCGAATGTTTCTTTAGAAATGGAATGCCTAAGTACATTGGGGAGTGAGAGTTGCTCAATACCACAAAATCAGCTGATAACCTTTGGTTATGTACATAGAATGGTAAGGTAATGTTACCTAGAGTAGTTACCTGAGTGTTGTTGGCACACACACATTTGCTAATTCTAGACTTAAATCTGTTCCGTAATGTTGGTGGCAATTTGGCCAATACGTCTACAGATAAGAAATTCAGATCAGCTCCTGAGTCGACTTTAGCTTTGTATCGCTTATTTGATAGCGTTATAGTCAACTCATTGTTGTCTAAAATGTGAGTGCCGTACTTACCAGTGGCCGTTGTAGTTCCAATGTTGTCATCTTGAAGGTCTGGCCCGTTACTCACAGAGTCAGCAACGGGCGATGCTAGTTTCCCTGGAAGCGACAGGTAGAACTAGCATGCCCTAGCTTTCTGCATATGGAGCAGGAGAGGTTGATGTTAGCGCGACATTGCTCCTTGTGGTGTCCGACATTATGGCACCTGCGGCAGATTTGCTGCCGGCAGTTCCTCTCGGAGTGCCCTCTTCGGTTGCAGACGGAGCATTGAGTGGCAATCGGTCGGTTTTCGCGGGAATATTGTCGGCGGTCGCGATTGTGTTATCCCGTACATAATTTCGGCTTCCGGACGAATACCTGTGGTTGTCGCGGCCGTATGAGGAGGTGTTACCGTAATCACGACGGCTTTCGTGACTTCGACCGTCCGCGCGTCTGCTGCCTCGCTCATCCCATCGGTCATAAGCTGGATAGCTGTCGCATGAGGGGCTTCGCCGATATCTCTTGTCACTACGGTCTGTTGAAGGGGAACGTCCTCTATCATCAAAACTTACCCGTTTCGGAGCCATGGAAAGCTGTAGGAGACGCATTTGCTCTTTGAGGTTGTTTATATCTCGTTCCTGTGGAGAAGGTGGTGGGGGAAGAGATGAGCCTCGCATGATGGTCTCTAATCGCGTTAGCGTGTCCGATACCGACGGGGTTGATGATTCGAAGCGGCGAGCCACTTGTTCTGTGCTGCTCTGCGATATATTTCCTCCTTATATAGCTATACTCTTGTTATACTTATATTTCTTGGTTATTCGTATTTCTGCGCGCTCCTTCGTATGTAGGAATATTGTAGCTGCTTGTAGTTGCTTGAGTGGGGACACTAGCCAGAGAAAACACACGAGTCCAGGAGTTGAGTTGTTGTTGGTTTATTTGAGTTTGGCTTATTAGCTTTCTCTGGAATCTCGGGTCAGAATCTTGTTCAGATACTTCGTCTCTTCGCTAGGTATTTCTCCCTGTACTTCGGCGAGGCCAGCTATTTTATCGGGGTTCCGGCATTGGATTACGCTCGGAACCACACCCACAGCTGGCCTCCCATTGGTCCAGGTATAGCCGGTCCCCCTTCACAAAGGTCAACCCCAACTGCTCACATGGGGCGTGGGCTCGAAGGGTCATTGGCCAATGGGAAAAGGTTCCAGCCAGGTCTACTTATCAGGGTCACACCCCCGTCTTAAGGGCGGAGGTATCCCCGGGCTAGTGAAACATGTCGTGCTGAAAATGGAAAAGAGGGGGAGCGTTTCAAAAGTCAAAAGAGCTAGATTAATATCATAACACATGCATCAGCATCTCATGCTCGTCAATATGGCACGCTCCCCTATAAAAACAGTTATGTATCCATCCCACTTCATCAAGCAGTATAAATATCTAGGAACTTCTATTGAAAAAAGAATGGTTGATGTAGTTTAGGTATGTTTCTCTGTGAAATAACTGCGAATTGATAGTTTGTTCATATAAGCTTGTGTTCACGATGTTGCAACTTGTTAAAAAAAGGATGTTGTGCTTAATGTTGCAGATGAAGTCGCTTAGTGATGAGTCAACAAGACAACACAGTAATAGACTTAAAAGAGTCCAAATGCTTTATTCCTTAAATATCATGAAGGTACGCCGAAAGGTCCGAAAGAATGCCGTTTGGCTTTTAGTTAGAGGAGATGTGTTCTGAACTGTGTCTTTAGACTGACTCCGCCGGTAGACCTGAGGGGCCAGCTGGCGTGTACAGGCGGCTTTAATTGTTTGACCAATCAAAGCACAGTGACCGCTTAATAAGGGTTGCAGTACAGCCACCTAAATGTCTCCTTTAAGCCGGAAGAATATCCACAAAAAAGGTACAAGAATTGGGAGTACTATTCCGAACATAAACTTATTAGAAATTATTTTTGAAGATTTATCTAGTGCAATCCAGTATGATAATAAGTTTACGAATATCTTTAACAAATGGACTAATTGAAATGTGAGTTATTGAGATCTTCATTTATCACCAACCTCCCTGGACTGTAAAAGTATGGTTGCTTTGTTGCTTGCGACATCCTGTAGTACTATATTGATTGCATATTAATTCCCTAATCAGTGTATGTTCTAATAGGAAAATATAATTCTCTCAATGCTAAGGGGAATAATTTCATTCGTTTGCTTTACCACCTCCATCCTACCTTTCATAGGTTCCTTATGCATATCATAGATATTTAATCAACAGACTATGCAACCTTTTAGCTCAAAAGTGTCCGTGTTTGTTCTGTGTATATTTTAAAAAAGAGTTAGCTTCAAATGATGCAATTTTCTATGATTTAATCAATAAAGCATAAGATTTAATGATTATGTTTGTTCAATAATTTATTATAACTATAGGATGGCTGACATTATGAACACAACAACAATATATTTACATATGAATATGTGATATATTAATGAATTTAAGTATGAGCACCTCACCGGTACTATGAGCAGGTCGCCAGTAAAGTTGTCCGTGTGATTGAAATGATCCGTTCAGTGCTATACCCCGTCCAAAAAGCAACTATGTTCTGTTATTATTATTCCAATTCTAGCAAACCAAATCTGAACTACAATAGCAATACTGGACTACATATCGAGAATAGAAAATCAAGTAAGATTGGGCCCGTAACATTGGCTATTATAGGGTCACGTGGGTACCCTGCGATTCGACAGTGGTTAGACGTGGTATGTCTTATATTATAGCGCACATATCTTGTTCATGTACTGGCAAACCATTGAATATTTGAACAGTTAGCCGTTGACGCATTCGCGCCAAACCGTTTTTCAGGCGGCTATCGGCAAGTTCAGATAGCCGTTTTCACTATGCAGCGAGCCGTGTGATATGGCACACGGTTTTACATTCCATGACTATCCGCTTATCCTAATACTGATGCAGTTGCCAGAGTTAATTGATGAAAGATTGTCTGAACTAAATCCTTTATCACCACACTATGTTTGTAATATTTTACAATATATCGATCTTTAAAGTTAGACCAATTTGGGATATCGGTTGCTATCTTGCCCCCAAACACTTTTGCCCGTAGACAGTTTGACATGGTCGGACTAACTCTACACCATTACCTAATGCTTCCTCGTACACTGGCGACTTATGTCCGGAATCTAAGCATTCCTATATGTAAGACACTTAACTAATCAATTAATCACAACTCATTGAATGGTAAGTTTCCCCATATCTATGTCTCTTTACTTTGGGTTCAAGGCGGGCGCATCAGTACCTTTGGGCCTATACATGCTTAACTCTGACAAGACACCCTCCTCGCTAACTTTATTATGTAACCCCTTCATTATTTTGTCATACACTATGAGGTATGATGTTGATTATTGAATGGACGTATGGTAAAACATTTGTTTGCAGTACCGAACGGTTTTGTCCGATTTGTTAATATTAAGATCGATAAGGTTCATCAAAGGTTACCAAAGGGCTCTTCCAGATGTCAAATGACTACTTGGTGTTTTGAGGTGATGGATGGGGGTCGGGTTGGGGAGGGGATGGTGGCTCGGTCAATTAAGACATATGTTAACTTCATTAAGGGAGTCAAGAGAACCTACTCACTCTTATTGTCAAATCCTTAGGTCACTGGACGGACATGCGGGTTGTTTATTCCACACGTGCACCAGCAAGGGAAGGTAAGAATAGGGTTTTACGGCGCACCATAAATGTGTTTTATGGTGTCTACCATAGAAGAGTCAATATGGGCAGACATGATTGATCTGGTTGGGACGATAAATGGGAGGGGATGGCAAATCCACGAGGATGAAAATGAACTACAACAAGAAGGTGAAAATACAGCATTGCAAAGGATTATCCTTAGACATGTCAACGCCAACCAATTGACTGGGTCAGACAATTTCAGCTACTCGTATAGGAAAATCCGATAGCAATTAGGTTGCTCCCAAAAAGTTCCTTCTTACGATATGTAGGAGGATAGAATATAGGAATCTCTCTCAGATAGGCCATATTGTAGCAAGTGATAGGGGGAAAGTCTAGTGAGAAAAGTCTAGTGAGGAAAGACTAGAGGAAGACAACCAAACAAAAAGACGAAATGGATCTGCCCTACATTCGGGACAGAAAATAAAAAGAGAGGATAGTGGTCGACCAGCAATTAGATCAGGATGCTGGATAGAAAGAAGATAGTGATACAAGGTCACATGACAAGTGACCCCCAGTCTCAAGGCATGGTTGAGGTAATATTGGCTGTAATGTGCAATGAAATGTCGATTGTGCAATGATATTGATCGTCATTTGGATAGTGTCACACCATGCAGAGATAATTGCTTTGCGATTAGCGGTCGGCAAAGAATGCAATTAGCTGGAATTAACTACCCCGATGATCTCGAAATAATAAATCTCTACATGAGCTAAAAACATAATAAGTCAGCAAGTTTGTTCACACAGAAAATATTGACTAAAACATAAATTAAGTATGATCCTTCTGCATTAGATTACAGTCTGACCAATGGCCGTTTGAATGAGTTAAGGTGCTGTGGTAATTACAATATTGTTTTACTTGAGATGATACGGAAAAAGAAGCAAGTGATTTATGCCATTCGTTCCACTAATTTGCTTTACGCATTCTGTATTTGGGATAGGTGTGACAATTAGATGGGCATTACGCGTGTTGATATTGCATTGGTGATGATGTGAATTGACGAATGCTGATGGTAACATTTAATTGTTGTAATCATACATAAATAGGGTGACACTATACTCATAGAGATAATTTAATCTCAATATAGTGCTTCGTTTTAATAGGGGTTCTGCTTGACCGCTGTGTAATATCCAGATTACTGTATGCTCCCCGTATGCTCCCTGAACCGGAAGTGCTATTAATAAAGCAGTGTTGATCATTTTCTCCCGCAAAGGGCCGCTTCCTGTCCCTTACAGCAGTGCGAGAGAGCGCGCCACATTTCGGGCGAAAATGCAGTGTTGATCCCAACATGGCGTCCGTCTCACCCGTCATTACATCTAATCTGTCATTTCCACACGCCACAACACCCCTCCCCGTTCTACAAATGTAGATCCGCCGCCGAACTCGCCGCCGCACTCGTCAGTGAGCCGTTATCTTCACACAAATTCACACAGGAGCACCACAACAAACACGTGGGTACCGCCATTGCTAAAATTCGTAGAAGAGCCACGATTGTCAACGTGAGCGATAATAAAGTATTTTCGCTAACCGAACTGTCCCGAAGCCGATCTAAATCCGTGCTGTACTGTCAACCGTGAACCATGTCTGTCGTAATGAATGTGCCCCCTGTAGCTTCTTTTGATGCACATGGTGAGCCAAGCACCGTGTCAGAGCACTGGAAGCGCTGGCTCAGAAGCTTCGAGAGGTATGCCGCTGCATCCGGCTGCACAGACACCGCGCAATAACGAGAAATGTTGCTGCATTGCGCTGGCATAGACGTACAAGAAATTTTTGACACTCTGACCGAAGTCGAACCGAACCCAGAAGTGCCGAATCCGTAAGCTTAAACCACGAACACGTCGTACTCCCGTCATCTCTTCCGACAAGAAAAACAAAAAGATGGGGAAACAGTAGCGCAATTCTCCACACGTCTCCGCACGATGGCAAAGATGTGCTTCGGTGACTTCACTCCGGAAATCATTAACGACTTTACTCGCGACCAGTTCATCGATGCGTGCGCACCAAGCTGTTAGCGCAGAAGAACCTCACCCTGAAGACCACGCTGGAACTCGCCCAGGCAATGGAGGCCTCGGAGCGACAAGCCGCCAAGATGGCTCGCGAACGCACAGATCCCGAGAAAGCGTACGCTGTCCACAAAGCCACAAGCTCGTTTCCAAGTCTCATTGAAAACCACTGAAATATACTATAAGCAGCCAAGGATCTCGTAAATTTCACCAATGCTTTCGTAAAGGCCCTGAAAGATGAAATGAAATTCAAAGCCTTCAAAGATGGATGAGCCACGGAGAGAAATCCGCGGTTGTATTGCCGATGAAAAACAAAAGAATAAAAGAACAAAGGCCGGCATTAAATTGGTTCCTATATCATCGTCGAGACTTGCCGGACAGGAATTCAGTCTGCCGTGGTCGAGCAGAAAAAGAACGCTCCTGCGGAGATCAACTCAGTGGTCAGTGTATTCACGAACTCGATGCAAACAACAAGTATGGTTCAATTGATCGCGTACAGGAAGGAGAGGAAGGGACCCCGCTTAATCCTGCCACCTCCAAAAAGCATTTATGAAGTCTACACAAGGACTAAACAAGCATATATCACCAAATATATATACAAAGTATACTAATAAATGCGAGAAAAGTCCAAAATGATCATTTCACCCATGGCGGGTAAATTCTGCACTTGAATAATCAGCGATAATTTGTCCAGAATGGTGAGTAAGACATGGCATCGTTTTCTGTGCTGTTTTAATGGACTTTCTTTTCGAACTTTCCAACTGGTAATTAATTAACAGAATCATTATTTGGTGACATTCGTCTATCATCGTTACAATAGTCTTGAGTAACATGCTCGTTTTCCCTCAACGCGTACCGTTATTTGTTAAACCGAGCAACGTCTGCTCTGATAATGCCATGCTCAAGGCATATTATGAACACTTCGTTCAGTATCAGCCTTAATCTTTATATACAGATGGTGAGTGGAACGCTTTTCCGTCTTGCAATGGAACACCCGTACCACATCCCCCGTCCCGTCACATTTACTACCAACAAATTAAAATACCCGACGCTAAAACCTACATTAGGCCTCTATGTCTGCAGGTAATGTTTACCGGGCTACCCGACGTTGAGTCATTGGGAGGTGAAGATCAAAAGGTCTTACTTGGAATTAGATTGGGGGACATTGAAACAACAATGACGTATTCGATCCAGTCAAAGGGATTACGTATACTGGACGGCACGTAATGTAGTAGGCCCGAAAAGGGTTGAATGTGATTAGCCTGGAAAGGGTCTATTTTGAAGGTCTTCCCCCCCCCCCTCGATAACCAACGCACAAAAAAAATAGAACATGATTGAGAGATCACGCATGTCATCTAGGCAAGGCACTCGCCCCTGGTGTTTTGATGATCTGATGCCACCTTAGGTAGTTAATAGCGCGTCGCTGTCAGAGGCGGTTTCTTTGCCTAGCACGTCATCATGCATTCGCTGATCATAATGTGTTGATAATAATGTATGCACACGCGGTTGGATGCCAATTGATTTTGTTGACGTCAGCGCGTTTTGGTTTCTCTGCAGACAAACATCGATTGATAACTGTCTGTTAGAGGTGTTGTTCGGTGAAAACACTGCTGTACATAAAAGTAAGTTATACAATGAAGTTGTTCTAGCTTCATCAGGTGTAGAACATTTCCATTAACTCGTTGCCATAAAATACCTGAGCGATAAAATCACTGTTTTGGTGATGTTCATGGCGGGCATGTAGGATTTGCAGGAATGTGCCCGTGTTATCAGGTTATGTAGATAATCTCATTTTGTTTTGTTTTGTTTATCGATAGACTGCATCTCCCTACAATTTACCAACTACTGTTGTGTATACTTTCGCTTAGTTTACAAAATGATTTTCTGTAATAGTATTTAGTGTCATAAAAACAACAGCCAGCCAGCAAATCATGCTAGGCGCACAAAACTTCTCCGCAAAGGGCGATGGGCGCTGCCAGCTAAATTTCTCCCCCCCCCCTGTGTGTAATGGTGATAGATAGAGAATATCATCTTCTAGACCTCAAATACTTACAAATGATTACCCAACAGTAAATGTAGGGTGAATTATCCCAATACAGAAATTATATGTTCTCCGACACCTGTTACAGGTGATAAGTCATGTGACTTTGGGTCCACATGGTCTTAGGTGATGTACATAACACAGATAGGCTGGTGTCGCTTGGGCCTTATAAGAGTCAAGAAGACTGTAGATATATTCTAGTGCCTCTTATTGATCGGCAGGTGTTAGGTATGGGGACAAAAATTTCAAAATTAATGAATTATCAAACAATTAGTATTACCATAAAGACATTGAGAAACCCTTTAATATGACACCAAAATTATGACTCTGTGATGACTACAGACTGAGAAATTAAATTTTGAAGTCCCAAAATCGGCCTTCGTTTTCCGCCAGCTAATCAAAGGATTAACTGTTAGAACAATGTGATCGAAATAGACTTTTTCCACATTTCATGGTTATGAATATTTGTGTGAAAATACGCAGCTTATATAAGGTTGGGTTAACTCGTGACAAACTCGGTATGTACTCGGTGACCGAATCTGACACGAAACGTGGTTAACAGAATCCCTTTGATGTATTCATTCTAGGTGGTGCGCTTGGCGACAAGCAGCTCGCGCGACGGTCGCCGTAACTGTCAGCAGCTCAACATCTACTCCCTGAACCCTAACTGCGGAAATCCCACGCGCCAGCGCAAGCGGCATATTGCCTTTGAAGTTTCTGGCCAGATCGCCGGCCTGTAACTGATAATGTTTTTAATATACAACCCCAAATAGATAAATTAAGTACCATATGATATTAAGTTCTAGAATCGAATGTTTTCTCATATGACATAATGCTGATACAGCCGTGTGATGGCAAGCTATACGGTATCCCGGCGCGAATATGGGAAGATCGATCATTATAAAATTAAAATTCGACAAAAGGGTTCCAATCGATTTGAAAATAAACTTGACCAAAGTGTTCCATTGTACTTGAATAACCCTCGTCTATAGATGGATGAAAAGATTGAAAAAAAATGAAAATCGATTCTGTTTGACCCCAAGCAATCAGCCGCGTTGGCGATCTTGAGTCGGCCGTGTGAAGGCAAGCTAAACGGTCTCCCGGCGCGGATATGGGAAGATCGATTATTTTAAAGTTTCAAATTCGACAAAAGGGTTTCAATCGATCTGAAAATAAACTTGACCTAAGGGTTTCATATACATGAAATGCCCCCGTATACAGATGGATGTTAGGGGTAGGATTGATACATGAATCAAAATTTATTTTGTTGGCCCCAAGCGATCAGCCGCGTATGCGTCACAATCGCGGCTGCCTCAGGCGAAGTTCGGCTGCCACCCGATGATGGATTTTTGCCGATTTGTTGACAGGGTTACCCGAATTCATCTTCCAATTTAACTATGTTGGATGCAACAGATCGTCGTCAAATTTGCTACATATTGAGAAAAGATATCTATAATGACGTATATCCTACCTTCAGTTTCGTAGAAATTATATTTCAAGTGGTTTGGGTGCTTTGAAATCAGACGAAATTCTTAACTCGGCTGTACATATGAACAAATTGACGGAATTAAAAAATTCAAAAACGATGTGGTGGATACATTATCCCCGAGTATGTGGTCAAAGGGATTCCTCAGAATTCCACTTCACCAGCTAATGAGAGCGATTCTTGTGAGACGTGGAAATACCTATGGTGGAATTCCCGATCGCAGCGTCACGCCGTCAGCGACGGGAAATGTCCGCCGCTTATCGGGAGATATACACATACCTACAGGTGTTTCTTAAAACTCAACTGCGAGTCCTGTGGCGAAACTGGAAGGATACAGCATGGTTGAGTCATGGCTGTAGCTTTGTTTGATGCAGGGTTATCAGCATATTATGCTGACCAGCCGGAACGTGAATTCACACGGGTTCTCCATCAATACTGACTGGCAGTTGGGTTGTAGGGGGATGATGATGAGGCTGGCTGACTCTGCTACAGCTGGTGTAGGTAGGAACTGAGGGGTTAGTGTACTTGTAGTAAAATACTCGAAACTTTATGAAGTTGAGTTTGATCTTTATTTGTGGCTCTGCCAACCAACACGCTGTTTATTGGTGTCTCAAACTCTTCTGAGATTCCATGTAACTTTGTTTGTGTTTGCCAGGAGTGAAGAGATGTGTGTTTCTTCTGTGTGTCATAGAGTTGTATTTATAGTGAATAACGGAGGTGGTTTAGTGGGGTGGGTTGTGATTGGCTGGAGCCTGGGGTGATGTTGGCGAACGCTTCATTAACAAAGGCTTAAATTGGAGAGAAAAACGGACTGAAGGTAATTAATCTGGGAATTGACTTGCTTGGAATGTTTGCACTTGTTACAGCAGGACTATACACGTTGGAAACAGACTCTGCTTCAAACGACTCCACTGGTGACCAAGTGTTTGATATTGGACGACTACTAATTTGGACCACTGGAAAAGGTTGGATTTTCTTTTTCCTAACTAGTTTTAATTTCATGTCTGGGTGGATAAATTGCATGTGTTAATGTGTGTATGTGTTGTGTGGGGGGCATAGGAGTGCTTATTTCTACTCCAACTGACCGGCACACACCCTCGTTGTGTAAACAGGGTATTACATTTCTGGTAATCTTGAACCCAATAACTGTTGAAATTACAATTTGATGCTTATGCAGTTGCACTTAAAGTGTTGTTTTATTTATGGTGAATGCCTCGATGCCAGCCTGTTGGAATTTAGAGTGCGTTCACTATTTACATTTTTCCAGCATTACAATTCGCAAAAAAGTTCATAGGAGGGGCCTATCTCTCTATTCAAATATTAAAATATTAAGCATTAACTTATATAACTTAAAAATAATAAGTTATTGGAAGCATAAAATCATGCAAGCATGAAAGCACAGCAACAAGCATGAAAGCAAAGTACTTTTTGTAACCTGCTTATAGAGATCAAAGTACATAAACTTCAATAATGGTATTCATATCAATAGAGGTTGCTTTGGGGCACTCTGTTCCTTTAAAAAAATAACTTTAAAAAACTTCCACTCATTGAACTTCCCGCTAGGTAAAGTTTGCAATTTTCTGGCTCTTAACGTTGGTAGTTTTTTTTTGTATTTCTGGGATTTCTCCCTTGCTCTTGCATCCAGCTGATAATCATTTGAGGTAGCTATCTCCATCAGGTAGACTACCTTGCCTTGTTTACACCAATATTGGATGTCTGAGAGATCATGTTCTACCTTCTCCATTTTTGTCACGGGTCATTGACAGTTTATGAATAGGTTCTTCACGGTTTGTTCCACTCACAGTTTGGAATATGCCTTATTGTTTCTTCAGTTTCCCGAAAATCAGATTTTGATTTTTAGGGTGAAGAGGGAAGATTAAAACTATACATTGTTATTGAAAGTGACTTAAATCCGAATATAACCATTACCATTAATAACTAGAAATACTGTCCTTTGCTCAGGCAACTTTAGGAGAGACTCTCACATATTTTGTTCAATGCTTCATTATCAATCAGAGACTATCAATCCTTTGAAATAATACGATAAGTCTATTTTTTATAAACTGATGATAGATATAGTACCACGAGGCAATGGTCTGATTATATTGCGTTGCATATTTTTTATGTCCCCTCATTCGGGGTCTGAATTCTGTGCAGGAGTCAGATAGACCCTATTTAATTTGAGATAGCTATCTCCATCAGGTAGACTACCTTGCCTTCTTTATATTGGATGTCTGCACAATCTTGTTCCATTGGTGTCAGGGTGTTGATTCTCAAACTCCAGAGTAGTCTGACCTAGTGATCTTTGGTCACATTTGGGATTGGAGCTGTTTTATTGGTAATTCACGTTGGTAAGATATTAGCCTGCTTGGCAAGATGGAAGTATAGAGATTTTGCTGATGAATCATGTCTGGATTGAACATGTTGAGACAATGTGCTCTCAGGGGGAAGCATGGTTATGGATGGATGACTGGTTAAGGACTTGTGGACTTATTCTACAGAATACAAAGAATTCCATAGAGGGCAATGACAGATTTTGTCATACATTAGGTAAACGTTGCCACCAGTGGGACTACTCTGGGTAGCACTGTGAAGGTGGTGGCTATTGCCTTTTGATACTTCTCAATCTTTTCCCATACCGAGCTTCAAATTGGCATTGGTTTGATACAGCTATTTTCTCTCTTTTCCGCCGTACTTTTAAGTCCAGTGTATCATGCTACCAAGGAGTTTTGTTCCGAAGGTCCCAGACAAGTCGTGCAATAATTGTTTTATGGTTTTGATGTGGACAGTCGCTACCATGGTTTAAGGATCATCGTTATGGTCCGAGTCAATCCTGCAGGGAGCAGGATGAGAACTCGCCCTTGCCTGCACTTTTCAGGATTTATCAAGGGGACCCCTGGTGCTACTATGTTCTAAAGTTTTTCCATTTTTTGTCTGCATTGTGAGCCTTTATTTCACTGAAGCTAAAATATCTCTTGATCATTATGGTCATTTATTACAAGTTATATTCCTCTTTGATTTACAATATACTTTTCAACAGGAAAAATGGACATATTTTTCCAAGACTAACTGACAAATAGTCTATAAGAATTGTCTTCAGTTTAAAAACTAAAACATGTCATATCATTTTAAGTCAAATGATTGCTAGTTATATCCTTTTACTAAGAACATTAGGATATTTATGCTGCCAGATTAATTGACTAATAAGCCATATGCCTTTGTATAATGTGTGCAGTGTTGTTGATCACACACTGAACTGGATATACCTTATTATTCTCATCGCTAGGCAGTTTAGTGGCGGGCACGATGAAATCTGACACGACCCTTACGTTGGAAGTAGAAGCTATTGCAGCAAGTAATTGCTGGTATTTCTGTGACAATTCAGCGAATCCATTGGTGAGCTGGTAGTCGTCTGACACGGCTTGCTCTATCAGATAAACCATCTAGCTCACTCTTTTATAGATATTAAATATTTTAAAATCAACACATCCAGTTAAAATCATTAGTTAATCATTAGGGCGAATGATTATATGTTATGTCCTTTTTCAATTAAAAGGATTGTTTAAAATAAATTGGGAATGTTTTATCCCTAGGCTGATTAAAAAGATAGCCTGTTACAATTGGGACCAGTTTAAAAAATCCAAGGAATTTCCTAATATCATTTTAATGGTCAATTACTACCGGTTATATATCCTATGGCTGCTAACATTCAGACATTATTCATAATGGTGGGCTACGAGGCCATGTGCCTCTGGATAATGTGGGCAATGTCATTGACCACACTCAATTGGATATGTCTGATGAGGCTCATTCCCAGGCTTTTCCGAGGGGAACATGTCGACATCTGATTGCAACCTCAATCAGGTCAACTTCTTTTTCCTCTTTGTTCCAGTATTGTTTATCCGGGCGATCGTGGTCCAATGATTGGTTTGCCGTTAAACCCTATATTTATCTTACCTTACCTTACCTTACCAGAGTCCCTCTTCAGCATCCCCCTGTGGGTCTGGGGGTAGAATAGGCCCACTGTATCCTTCTGCATGTCGTAAGAGGCGACTAATAGGGGGCAACCTGTTGGCCGTGGGTTGCGACTCGTGTCTGTGGAAGATGGGATCATGGTGGTTGAGTGGAGCGGTCCTTGCGAGGGCTATATCTGCAACACACCACTTTGGCCTGTACTTCACCTAGACGAGAGGCTGGAATGGCCTGGTCCAGTCAATCGGCTTGTGGTGACATGCCATGGGATATTTGTTTTCATTACTTATTGCTTTTTCATTCCACTTCTTGTCATTCATTCTTATCCACATGGTTTTTCCCTTTTCTTTTTCATTTATCCCTGGTGGCTGCTTAACAGGTCAATCGAGTTGATGTGTGAACAGCTCTTTGAGCTGCTTGCTATTTGATTTGAGTATTGCACTGGTGTATCCCTGGCGTCATGTGTGCTGGTTGAGCCGCACACCGCTGACGCCCCCATGTTGGGCTCCATGGTGGGTGGGGAGCATCAGTGAAGAAACCTATTCATATAATATGGCTCAAAAACAAACACAGGAAAGATTAACTTCCAAACGAAATCGAACCTAATGACTCGGACACGGACTCTGAAAATGAAGCATATTCCTCATGGCCAAGATTCTTAGTTGTTGCTCCTTCTGATCAGGATAGACCGTTAACATCTCTAAGCCCTTTTGCAATTAGTAAAGGGATTGAGGGGTTGGCTGGTGTCGCCAAAATCATTAGAAAAATACAATCTTGCAGCTTACTTATTGAGGTTGATCGACCCAGCCACGCGAGTTGCCTACTGAAATCAGTATTTCTCGCGGGCATTCCAATTCGCGTCACCCCTCACCTAACCCTCAACACCAAAAGAGGGGTAATTCGATGCTACGATTTAAAAGAATGTGAGGTCTCTGAAATAATTAAAGAATTACAACCACAAAAGTAATTGATGCAAAAAAAATCACAGTGAACCGCAATGGGACTCGACAAGCCACGGGGACGGTTATCCTGACCTTTGACAGCTCTGAATTGCCAAAAGCTGTCAAGGTCGGATACTTGAATGTCTCCGTGCAGCCTTACATCTCAAACCCATTGCGCTGCTTCAAGTGCCAAAGATTCGGCCATGGTAATTCCACTTGCAAAAGATCAGCTGCATGTGCAAAGTGTGGACAGGAGGACCATAGAGAGGACGATTGTCAACAGACCACCAAATGCATTAATTGCTCAGGGGACCACCCAGCATTCTCTCGGTTGTGTCCCACATGGATCAAGGAGAGAGAAATCCAAACGATCCGACACACCAGAGATATCTCGTTCCCTGAGGCACGCAAGATAGTGGAGGCACAACAGGGCACCAAACCCTCTTATGCTAGCGCTGTCAAAAAGGCCACAGTGACAGTCGACACCCAGACCGACTACACGTGGCCAAATGGCAGCGCCCAACCAAAGAGGGTGACCACTGATGTGCCAAAGCCTGCTATCATTACCAAGAAGGGTAAAGACATGTCAACACAGTGCAGTCCTCCTGTCCATTCAACTGCTTCTAAAAAAAACCTCTGATCCGAGCAAAAATCAAAATTAAAATCATAGACCTCCTAAGGGATCTACGGATCCCATAAAATTACATAACAAATTCGGCAGCCTAGAGGAGATGGACATTGACAGTGTCCGTCTTCCCTCTAAACCCACATCTGCCCCTAACAGTCCAAGGCGGAAGCCTCGGGCTTCAACCAATCCCCCCAATGTCACCTAGCATCATCCAATGGAACTGTCGAGGATTTCGGTCCAACTATGACGAACTCAAATCTCTTTTGTGTGACCATCGACCTATTGCTTGCAAATGTCAATGAGAGGGTATACCATGTATAATAAAACAACTTTATCACAAAGAGACGGAAGAGCTGTGGGAGGGGCATCTGTGCTTGTTAAAGACGGTGTCTTCCATGAACCCATTCCTCTTGACACGCCTCTTCGGGCTATAGCCATTAGAATTACCCTCCACAAAACCATCACTTTGTGCTCTTTGTACCTACCACCAAGCTACAAGATTTTACAGAGAGACATTGATCATTTGATCGGTCAACTTCCATCCCCACTTTTGCTGCTTGGCGATTTCAATGCCCACAGCGATTTGTGGGGATGTGAGGACACCAACGACAGTGGTCATAAAATAGAGAATTTCATCATACAAAATGATCTTGCTATATTAAATAATAAACCTAAAACTTATCTCCATCCTGGAACCGGATCTTTCTCTGCCATAGACCTTAGCCTCTGCTCTCCATCTCTTTTGATGGAATTTGATTGGGAAGTTGGTCAGGACCAGTGTGGAAGTGACCACTTTCCAATATTTTTAAACATTGATAGGCCTATGCCCGCTGAGCGGGTATCCAAATGGAAACTCCATAAGGCCAACTGGCCGAATTTTACTTCTATGTGCAGAGACATTATCAACAAAGATACTTTAGAAAATATTGATGAAGATCCGGTATCCTTTTTTACAGAATCAATAATTAATATAGCCACACAAAATGTACCGAAATCCTCGACAGATTCTAAACGGTTATATAAACCATGGTTTTCTGATGCATGCCGTGACGCTGTCAAAGAGCGCAAACGGGCACTGTACAGGTTCAAATTGCGGCCCACTGAGGCCAACAAAAACCTGTACAAAGTAGCCCGAGCCAAAGCTCGACGCGTCATCAAATACAGCAAGCGTGAGTCTTGGCACAATTTTGTTTCCAAATTAAATAGCAAGACTTCCACGAAAAAGGCATGGGACATGGTTCGTTGGATTAGGGGAAAGGAAAATAACAACACTCTCTCACATCTGGTTAAACCAGATGGTTCCAAAGCCTCCAATTTGAAGGACATTGTCAATACTCTAGGCGATGCCTTCCAAAAGAATTCCTCTGCCAATAATTATAGTACCAAATTTCAAAAATTTAAACATCATCGGGAACGAAACATTCCTAATTTTAATTCAAACAATGAAAATTACAACTCTCTTTTTACACTACAGGAGTTGGAAGATTCGATACATAAATCGAATGACACAGCTAGTGGACCCAATGATGTACACTATCAATTTATAAAACACCTTTCAGAGGAATCACTTCAAGTACTTTTAGACATTTTTAATGGAATCTGGGAATCTGGAAAATTCCCAGATGGTTGGAGAGAGGCTATAGTTATCCCGATACCCAAGCCAGGGAAGGATAACACCATTCCTACGAACTATCGTCCCATTGCCTTAACAAGCTGCATCTGTAAAACGATGGAGAGAATGATAAACAGCCGCCTGGTATGGTTTCTTGATAGAAACCAACTTATTTCCAGGTACCAGAGCGGTTTCCGTCACACACGTAGCACGACGGATCACCTTGTCCGTCTTGAAAGTTTTATACGTGACGGCTTTGTGAGGGGGGAACATGTTGTGTTGGTCTTCTTTGATATGGAGAAGTCCCATGCCACCACATGGGAACATGGAATCCTGTCGGATTTGAGCAGTATGGGCCTTAAAGGCCGCATGGCTGTTTTTATCAAAAAATTTGAGAACAGAACCCTTTCTGATACTTGTGATCAGGAGATGGGGGTCCCACAGGGAAGTATTTTATCCGTTACGCTTTTTAATATCAAAATTAATAGTATTGTTAATGTCATCAAGCCAGGTGTGGATTGTTCACTCTACGTGGATGATTTTTTGATTTATTTTAAATCGAAAAATATGAGCACAATTGAGAGGCAGCTTCAACTTAGCCTCAATAACATCCAAAAATGGGCGGCTGAAAACGGATTTAAATTTTCTAAATCAAAAATTCATCCAAATTTTCATCCAGACCCAGTCCTCACCCTTGATGGCATCGTTATTCCTGTGGTGGAAGAAACCAAGTTTCTTGGAATCGTTTTTGATAAAAAAACTTAATTTTAAAGCTCACATTTCTTACCTCCGTAAGAAATGTTTTAGAGCAATTAATCTTTTGAAGATGTTGTCCAATACTGATTGGGGCGGGGACCGGAAAGTCCTCTTGCGGCTTTACCGGTCACTAGTGCGCTCCAAGTTGGACTATGGCTCTTTTATCTAAGGTGCTGCCCGTCGTTCTTATTTAAGGAAATTGGAGACAGTTCAAAACCAGGCTCTGAGGCTTTGCCTCGGGGCTTTCCGAACCTCCCCCATCCCCAGTCTACATGTAGAAGCCAACGGGGCTCCGCTTGGGGTTCGGAGGCAGCAGCTAGCCATGCAATATGCCTTACGTTTAAAGTCAAACCCCCAGAATCCTGCATTGATGTAGTTTTTAATCCTGGTAATATCCATTTTTATGAAAGTGGGCCGAATGCTATTCCTTCGTTCGGTCTGCGTATCAGAGAATCACTGGTTGGGTCATGCACTAACTTGAATGCCGTGGCGGTTGAGACTGTGCCAAGGTCTCCCCCATGGCAATTGAAAACCCCAACAGTAGATAAATCGCTGACAGCCAACACGAAGGAATCTCATGAGCCTGATTTTTTCCTTCACCAATTTAGAGAGATAAAGGATAAATATTCGGACCGTTTTGCCCTTTACTCAGACGGTTCGAAAGAAGACAATAAAATTGGAGCTGCAGCCATAATGGGGAAATCTGTTTTTAACATGAGCCTACCACCTCCACTGTCAATTTTCCACGCTGAGCTTAAAGCTCTTTCCATTGCACTTGGCCTTATTGCCCAATCAAGTAAAAAGCGTTTTGCTGTATTTTCCGACTCTCTGTCTGCCCTGGAGGCAATCACAGGGAGTAATTTACGTAATGGTTTTACTTTAAATGTTGTGCTTTTATATTCTCAATTGACAGATCGTGGCAAGGATATTTTGTTCGTATGGGTGCCGAGCCATGTTGGTATCCCTGGTAATGAAAGGGCAGACAGAGCTGCCAAGGAAGCCCTCAACATGAATGTGACTGAGGTCAAAGTCCCCTTTACAGACTTTAAAGTGCCTATGACACCTAATATGTGATTTTTGAGTATAAACTAAACAAATCGATGCGGATCGAATGGTGTTGCAGTTTTTGGCCTCCGATGAATAATAAAAGAGATATTAAACGTTCTTTGGAGCGAAGCGGCATTTCGTGTGTGAGCCGAGGTCAACCAGAAATGACGCATATAGTGGGTCCCAGTTTCAGCACCCTAAGTCAGCTTCGATAGATGCGCTGGCGCTGTCAGAGCCTGAGTTTCTTTGCCTACCGTAAAACCCACGTGAATTTATATCTTGTTTAGTCTGGATCAGTCATGCCAAAAAGCTGCGTGGCCGCGAATTGTTCGAACTTTTCTTCGGAAAGCGTTCGATTATACAGTTTTCCTCGGGAGGAGAAGTTGCGCAAGCAATGGATATCGCAAGTGCGGCGTACAAGGGCAGATTGGCCGGGTCCGACAACCCACTCGCTTTTGTGTAGCGAGCATTTTGGACCGGAATGTTTTGACCAGGCACTTGCAGTGAGAGAATCTCTCGGATTTGGGTACAAATGTTCCCGAAATATTCTCCCCAAAACTGCTGTTCCTACCATATTCAAGAGAGGTTGCACGGACTCGCCACCAGTCAGAAAGTCTAAGGCAGTGGAGAAAAAGGGAGCACCAAAAGGTGAGCTGACATATTGCCAAAATCTCTTAGATGTTTACTTTTTCCATAGTTTTGTTCTATAAACAAGGACTTTGTTCTAATTATCAGGCTGTGGAGACATTGTTGTTGGACTCACCTCTCCAGGAAAAATAAAATGACTGTGGTCCTGCTCTGGTAAAGGATGCAAGGACCTCTGCAAGTATACCTCGCGCTTGCAGGACAGTGGGCATCCTATTTAAACCAAAATCCAGGGAAGCAGGTGACTTCAGTGGAATTTCTCTTGTGTGTTCTTTCAAATATAAATTATGCTTGATAATTTATGATGCTTTATGGCCTTTTTCTGATATATGATTAACACGTTGTTATAAGCTGTGCAGACTCATGTGAGCACCACAGTCACAACATCATCTCAGACCCATGAAACCTCCTTCCCATGGTGGGATGAGATGGAGAATGAGTGCTATGAACAAGGGGAGAGAATGCACCAGGACACAGATCCTGACTACATCCCCTCAGACATAGAAGATGATGTGGACATCAATGACGAGAGGCCTTTGATTGAAAATGATGAAACAGATTCTTTGGACATTATTGAGGAAAGAAAGTATATAGTTTTTTGGTCTTCACTGCAGACTCTATTTGCTCTTTGTGTGTGCAGATTTTGCGGTGCCACTGGGTTAGCTGCATCCAACCGGGAGGTTGGCACATTAGTAGCTGTCACCTTGAGATGCACCAGCTGTACTAAATCTGTTGTCTGGAATAGCCAGCCCTATGTCGGTAAAATTCCAGCAGGAAACCTGCTGCTCTCAGCGGGAATCCTCTACAGCGGTGCTCTCATTTCCAAGACCATGAGGGTTCTCAAGCACATGGGTGTGGCTTGCTATTCTCTGCGAACATTCTTCCGCCACCAAAAACATATTTTAATCCAATCAGTCCGGCAAGTGTGGCAGGAGCGTCAACAATGGTTGTTTGCAGCCCATCAGGCAGAAAACCGGGGACTTGTTCTTAGGGGGTGACGGGCCAAGTATGGGACATACACTTTGATGGAGATGGAAGCAATGGCTGTAATAGATGTAGAACTTGTACTGGTATCTCCTTTCATATGTTGATTCTATATCTTTTATTTGCAAATGGTATAAAATGTGTAGGTGGCTCAGGTAAAGGCTATCAACCTTACCAAGGTACTTGTTATCACATTTTTTCTGTAGAGTAATCAATGTGGTGGGAGCTACCACATGGAAAAGGCCGGACTCGTGCTAGGGTTGCAGAAACTGGATGAAAACTACTTAGATGTTGAGACGCTCATAACGGACCGCCTCCCGCAAATTGCTAAGTTCCTTAAATTTCCTTGAAACACACAAAAAAAATCTTGCAGTTAAATTGCTCTTAGATACGAGGTGTGCCACAGAATTGGAAAAAATTATCACCAACAAGAGATTGTGCAAGGACATCAAGAGACTATCAGGCAATGCCCAGACCTCCTACATAGAGGCTTTCCACAGCCTTCTGATCCAGTTCGCTCCAAAAACCTATGCTTTCAGTTACCCTGGTCTACTTTGCCGGTAAATCTTTCAACTATCCCAGTCTGCTTAGCTTAAAAGTTGGAAACTAGTTAGATTTTACCCTTCTTTCAAATTTAGGATTGTTGTTGACAAGTGGATCCATAAACAAAAACAAAGTGGAATAAACAAGCCGTTTAATTTCATGAAGTATCTTTCCTGACGTCATTCATTCTAGTTATGAATAAAGTTAATTTACTGCTGAATCCAACTTATCAAAAACAACCAATAAATCAAACATGAAAAGCACAAACTTATCCTATTTCAAACTGATAGAAAGTTACACAGGATGGTATAGGTATGCGATTTTTCTTGCCAAGATAATGGTAGCACCACCGGATAAACTGCCTGTATCCAGTGTAACGCTTCCAGCTGTATCACACAACCATACACAAACCCTTAAACATCTTAACAGTGCTGAATAAATATGATATTTTAACCCATACATTGATTTGATGATTGAGTCACAAAAATAATGTTATCCTGGTATAAACTGTATTGATAATTCAGTCTGAATTGAAAACGTCATTCATTTGAGTAAAAATGACCCAGTAGTTTGGGGATTTTTTTCCCAACATAAATTTATAATTTAGTGTTTGTTGTCTGTCAATACTTAGTTGTTTCCCTTGTATGGACCATGATCCTGCTTGTAGGCGTAGTACGCTGTCTCCAATACATCTTCATTAAGACATACAGCATTAAAATTTGGATGCTGCGTCACACATTTAATTTCTGGTAGATTTTCTATTTTAATCATCACTTTCTCCTGCTCCACACAGCAGACACTTTCCCTGACAGTTGGCATGGTTAAGCAGCCTCCACATTCAAAAACCTGTCAAATACATGCCAAACTCTGTCTAAGAGTAAGACATAGTCTAAGATTTTTCGCTAAGTTCGTTGGCGACTACAAACCACATTGAATAACACCAAGAAAAACGAAAACGATATCAAATGATAAAGGTATTCTTCATTTATAATATAAAATCAAAAGAGAAAATAGTTTCGTGCAGTGATTACAATTCCAATAGGACTCAACAATCAATGTTTTGAAGACGGTTCATGTTCGGATTATCGCTTCTCGGAACACGTGAATCAGTCCTGTCACTGTCAGATTCGCTGGCGCTGTTTTCGGACAGATATGGTTCGAATCCATACGGCACAATACCAGCTACATCCTCTGGATTTGATTGCTCAAACATTTGAGGCTCTTCAACCCAAAACTCCATCGTCAAACCGTCCAACTCAAATACATCGCTCTCCGAAACATTCGCCATTGTTTGCGGTGGAAACTGCGGACCTGTCAGTGACGACTCCGCCAAGTGACGTCACGGGGTGCTGGGCCGAAAATTTGGAAAATGGCGGCGGGTGCCGAAAAATCGACATTATATTTCAATTTACATTAGGTTCGGGTGACTTGTTCGGAAATTGAACTACAAAAACAGAGTGAATGCAACTTTGTCTTTCATTTGGTTAAATAAAAATTATCATGAAATTTTGTGTCATAGGCACTTTAAACCTCAGGTCGTCCAATTTTTTAAACAAAAATGGCAGGACCAGTGGGATGAATCCATCCCAAACAAACTTCACGAAATTCAGCCCTTACTTAGGGAGTGGCCACAGAGCTGCAGAGAGAGCAGAAGAGATGAGGTTATTCTTGCTCGCGCTCGTATATGACACATCTATACAACTATTCCTGAATGCATTCCTTGTCAATGTACCTATAACGTCAAGCACATTCTCATCGAATGTGCTTATCTGATTTTGATCCGAAATCGCTTCTTCCGGGTTCAAACCCTTTCAGAATTGTTTGAAAGGGTGAATCCATCCAAGATACTTGGATTCATAAGAGAGATTGGACTTTTTTTTTTATAGATTTTAGATCATACAATTCTCATTAATTATATATAATTCAATTAATAATTCAAGTAATACAAATTGGTTTAATTGTTGAATCTACAAATGATAGTAGTATTAGCTATCAGTATGTAAAGTCATGGATGATAAAACCTTACTTTGTCTAGGTATTTTCACACGCCACAAAATGTTTGCTGAGCAAAAACCTGGGTCGCCACAGAGATGATCGGTCTGGTTAGATACAGATACCACAATTTACTTCAGCAAGCCAACAAATTTGAACTGATTTAATAGGTTTGTGTCACCAGTGAGTTAAAAGTGAGATTTTGGACCTGATCTGTGTTTACATGCTTAAGTTCAGCAAAAGCTATTTGCCGCTCATCTGTACCAGAGTTGTCCCGTCAGGCTTTTGGTTCTACTATTTTGCGCCAGCTTCACACCGGTCTGACCGACGTTTCGACGGTAAACAGTAGAATCAACCCAGACACTGTTTACGTTTATCAATTAAAAATGCCTTGTTCTGTGTCTAAGCACTGTATTCAAATAGGAGTTATAAATTGGACATATTTTGAACGCAATCAAAATACTCGATGGAAAATGCCAATGACAAAGTCGGTTCCGGAAGATCAACCAATAGACAGGTAAACGTATCCCCGTTTCAGCCCTTTTGTAGATCGATCCTGCAGCGGCAGGGAACATGTAGTCTACAATACAGGACCAGGGAGCATGTAGCCTGGTATCTGTCCTTACTACTGATGTCTCTCTGTTATGTCTAGGATTATGCCCAGCCAATTGTTACCGTTACGGTCTCGACCCAAAACCACATCCATCCGATTGGTGCTGTTAATATAATGCAAGATAATTCCTAAGTAAGTAAGTTACTTACGAATAAGCTAAGAATGTTTAACCATGGACATCTCGAAGTTTTAATTTAGGTAAGATTGCAGTTTATGAGTCCACAACTTTTGGATTGGACTGAGCCCGTACCTAAAAGTAACATAATAATTAGATCAAAGTCGGGTTAGGGTCTACTCAATGCGCCTATGAGGTGCACCCACTGTACTATATAGCTGTCCCCTGGCCTGAAAAGTTGTAGTAGGGAAAATACAGTCATTTCTGCTTCAGAACCTATGCAAATAGCATCACGATATTATTGACAGAGCACATGGCCCTTATTCTAAGATAAGTGAATTAGTCACTAAAATCAAAGATGAAGGGATAGTATGAAATTAAAACGCAATTTAAACAATATGAAGTGCAATCTGGCTATCTACAGTTTATCTATTGTTGTTGTTTTTTTTCAAGCTGTGGGAAATTATTATTTGTACCATGTTCTCCCTGGATAATGCCAAACCCCTCCAGCATACACACCCAATGTATGCAGTACTGTATATTTGGTACATGCAACCAATGAGTAATTAAAACATCGGAGGTAAGTGGTTGGGGAGCGGGTAGACTGGGTGTAGCCTATGCTGCCGAGGTTAGTGCTTGTTGCTTTGAAGTGTTTCTAACATGACCTGTTTTTGTTTTACCAAGCTTAAAAACAGTCCACTGTGAATGTCCTTGTCTACATCAAGATAAGGTTGCACAATCTATTTAGGCATAGGCAGATTATGAACACAATGTACATTGTGTTCACCTTGCAGGTCGCTTCTGGGATGTTGTTCTAAATGTTTCTGTACATTTTCCCTTTCTTTTAAACTGCTGTTATAAACATGATATAATTTGTTGTTAATGACTGATATCGCCCCCTGTGTGTTGCTACAGTGATATCCCTCATGACAAGATGGTAGAACAGAAGACTGAATCAACCATATTCCATTCAACATATTGATCCAGAAGTCACAATGGAGGAACTGCTTTGATGGAACCAAGGCCAATGGACTAATGGAATGGAATGCTCAAATTTGTTTAAGAGCCACAATCAATGTTTTAAGAATACTTTTTATATGATAAAATGCTGAAATAGCTATATTATTTTAGTTATGGTACTCGATCTCAGTCATATTCACTCGGATAGTAGAATATGGGCACAATCATCCCGGCGTGCTGCAATTGCTTACATGAACAATTGTTTGATATATGTAACTATTGTTTTAATTTTGATTACCAAAAGAACCTTGTTCACACTATTATGCGATATTATTATGATCAACCTCCAAATAGATTAAAAGGTCATTATAGACAATGTGTTTATACATTATTTAGTAATATTTGGGTGGCACCTTGTTGGGAGATGCAACTGTTAACTTTAACTTATGCTGTTTTTATTTATGTTCGGAAAATAAAGCTTTGTTGTTTATTGATTTTGTGATGATTCCTTCATGCCTTTGAGGGTGCCAATTTACTTTGATCAATTACATTTAGGGTGTCTGTGTGGGTTGCGGTTGAAGCTACCCCTGGTACCTATTGGGCCTCTGATGGTGTGGGTGCAAGGCAGATTTATTATACTTTTATAAGAAGTAATGTATACAAATAGATAGCACAGGTATGTTTTTCCATGGAAAATTACACGGCCAACTATATATGACAGAAATCAAGAATGGTGGGTTGTGGCTGCAGCTACCCTTGGTACCCATTGGTACCTGTTACGGAGAAGGGGCCAGGCGGATCGACTTTCCTGAAATAAGATGTTGCATGGAAAACATGGATGGAAAAAGAATGTTTATCCATAGAAAACTACACAGACAACTATATATGACCGAAATCATTCCCGCCTGTACACCGGCAATAAGTCACAATAGTAACACCGATCCTAAGGATAAGGATCATTTAAAAGTTTCATCTGGCACCACAATTAAGATTTGAAGTAAGACATGAATCAATTTTTAAATTGTGGCAACTAAAATACCTGATTTCATGCTTGCTTTTTCCATGATAGCAAAACGATTAACGAGATGGAGATCTCGAGTTTCATTCGCAGGTGTAGATACACGCGCTGCATCCAATCTCGCAGTTCATCGCTCACGTCATGAGATCTCGTTCAACCTGCAACACATGGTACGATAAGACCACCTGCAACGTCTATTAGCATTGCGTTCTGCACTGTCTGGTAACTGAGAGCCACGAAAACAAGGTGGCTGCCTGTCCCACACTTCCTGGGACATCAGTACCTCAGTCAGGGTCGTTTTGTCTGTAGCTTTCAGACGATCTCTGAAAACGTCCTCCTTTGACAACGATGATGGGCTGAGGTGTGGGGCCATCTACAGTTACTACATGGCCCAAAGCGCAAAGGAGCTTCATCACTTCACCAGTAGTGTGCATGCCGTCACCCTTAAAGCCGCATACTGACGCAAGTGGGTAGAAGATTGTGACACAGTCACTATCGTCATACCCTTCGCCATCTCGCGAGGCTTCTTCTCTAACTCGGCTGTAAACAGAAAGAAGAAAATAATGAAAAGATAGCCACATGCCTCTTGTATAAGCGCAAACTAGGAGTAAAGGGTTTACCCGTCGAATAGCCCTTCGCCTGACTGTCAAACTCAAAGTGAAATATTTGACTTTTGGCAGAAAGTCGTAGGCACAAAGCCAAACCAATCCAAGATTGGCTCAACCGCGTGAAGGATGCTGAGAAAGGTATCGAGCATAAATTGCCCCATGAATTCCTCAATCCCGACACTTGCAATCGAATAATATCTAAAACCGGATCCTGGTCAGCAGCTGGAGCCGACGCGAGATGCAGACCATATTTCGAATGCTTATTGATAAGTCAGTACGGGGTTAAAGGGCGCCCCAATACTTATGTGTTATATAGTGCCGAGAAAGGTGAATAGAATATTGACCTGTTTAAGCAGCCGCCTTCTAAGATGAATTGAGAGAAGAGGGAAATACATATGAATGTAGATGCAAAATATACTAATGCAAACGATTGTTCTAACGCATGTCACCACCAGCCGATTGATTGGACCAGGTCATTCCAGTCTCTCGTCTAGGTGAAATCAGGGAAAAATTGGTGTGCTGCAGATATAGCCCTCGCAAGGACTTTTCAACTCAGCCACTAGGATCCCATTGTCTACCGACACGAGTAGCAACCCACGGACAACAGGTTGCCTGCCCCCTATAAGTCGCCCGTTACGACATGCAGGAAGATACTGTGGTCCTTTTCTACCTCCGGACCCACACAGGTATTCAAATCTATCAAATCGCCACTAAGAACTTTCCCCCAGCATGCCTCAACGTTATAATAATATATTAAGTGTTTACCACATTGTCCCAGTATATAACTGAGTTCATCTTAAGACATAATATTCTTCCGCTATCTTAGACAGCCCTTCGAAAAAAGGAACCGTGGTGCAATCGACTACCTTGTAGTGGATAATATCCTCACACAAGATGCTAAATTATTAAATAGACCTTTTCAGATCCTATGGCTGGACTGAGAGATCATTTGACCGAGAGCCCCTAACCTAGTTGAACGCGTCATTAAATGCAATTGGCAACTAAATGCCTTGGTACCGGCACTGTTCTGCCCAACCACAATGCCCATGTATCATGCCTTATCAACCATCTCCCCCGACTAGCTCTTTTGAACCAAGTGGAGCTTGCGCTCCCTCTTGGTTCTCGAAGATGGCATTTCCAATGTAGAAAATTCGATGATAAGAAATTACCTTCACAATGTCAACTTGATTTAACAAGTCCAATTTAATAAGCAATCAGTATTATGTATAGCATTAGAGGTAAGGTAAGGTAAGTATAGGGTTTAACGGCACACCAACACTAGTGTGTTATATGGTGCCTACTTAAGGAGGGGTATATACGAGTACGAAAGGATAAGAAGTCAAGGTTTACAACCAACTAAAAATTGAATTAATTGAATTGTATTAATTGAATTATATTAATTTGAACTATATTGAATTTAATGAGAATTGAATGATCTAAAATCTATAAAAAAGTCCAATTTCTCTTATGAATCCAAGTATCTTGGATGGATTCACCCTTTCAAACAATTCTGAAAGGGTTTGAACCCGGAAGAAGCGATTTCGGATCAAAATCAAATCAGCACATTCAATGAGAATGTGCTTGACGGTGTAGGCACATTGACAAGGAATACATTCAGGGATAGAATCATCCCTTAGTAGAAAGGCATGAGTTGTATAGGTGTGTCCTATACGAGCGCGAGCAAGAACGACCTCTTCTCTTCGGCTCTCTCTGCAGCTGTGTGGCCACTCCCCAAGTTGAGGCTGGATTTCGTAAAGTTTGTTTGGAATGGATTCATCCCACTGGTCCTGCCATTTTTGTTTAAAAAGTTTAACGACCTGCGGTTTTAAGTCTGTAAAGGGAATCTTGGTTTCAGACACTGGCTCATGTAGGGCTTCTTTTGCAGTCCTATCGGCTCTTTCGTTGCCTGGTATACCTATGTGACTGGGTACCCAGACAAACTCAACATTTTTCCCCAGCATGGATAAACGAGTAGGATTTTCTAAAATATCTACAACAATATGGCACGATAACAACTTATTCCCAATTGCCTCCAGGGCAGATAAAGAATCACTAAAAATTGTAAAATCCGCATTGGGATGGTGAGCAATAAGGCCCAATGCCATCCTTATTGCGGTAACTTTCGGCTGTAAAAAACAGATGCTGCACCAGGCAGTCTTTCCTTGTGGGTCTGAGGTCCGAACACGACTCCAGCGCCCACACGGTTTGCATCTTTGGATCCATCAGTATAAATAAGTATCTTGTCTTTGTGATGTTCTTTTATTTCATGAAATTTCATCAAGAGGTCATTTGCATTTAATTTATCATATTTGGTAAGGGATGTGTCTATTGTTGGTGTGTTCAATTGCCAGGGTGGTGTTTCGGAAATTGTGTTTGGAGCAATAATGTCTAAATTATTGGATATGTTGTTTAGCGATTCTTGAATACGGATGCCAAGAGGTGGTATGGCATTAGGTTTATTTTCATATATTACTTGGTATTTGGGATGGAAGATAATGTCATAGGCAGGGTGATCTGGATTGCTTTTTATTTTAACTGCATATTGAAGGGCCAGTTTGTTTTTTCTTAAATGGATAGGCATTTCATTGGCTTCAGTGTGGAGGCTTTCAATGGGTGATGTTCGAAATGCCCCAAGGCAAATCCTCAGAGCCTGATTCTGGACTATGTCCAGTCGTTTTAGATAAGACTTTCGAGCTGCACCGTAAACGATGCAGCCAAGCTTTGATCTTATCAAGGACCGGTAGAGCCTGAGCAGGACCTGCCTGTCAGCTCCCCAGTCCAGCTTGGACACTACTTTAAGAAGATTCATTGCCTTGAGACATTTATTCCTGATGTAATTAATATGGGATTTAAAGTTAAGTTTTGAATCAAATATGATACCTAAGAATTTGGTTTCTTCCACAACAGGGACGGGATTTTCATTGATGGTTAGTTCTGGGTCAGGGTGAAGGCCCCTTCTTTGACAAAAATGTACACAAACTGTTTTTGTAGTAGAAAATTTGAAACCATTTTCATCTGCCCATTTCTGAATTTTGTTAAGGTTGATTTGTAGCTGGCGTTCTATGGTGGTCATACTGCTGGATCGGTAAGATATAAGGAAATCGTCTACATAAAGTGATTTTTCTATTTCAGGTTTATGAACTTTTGTGATGCTATTGATCTTTAAATTGAAAAGTGTGACAGAAAGAATGCTGCCCTGTGGGACCCCCATTTCCTGACCATGTTGGTCCGAAAGTGATGTCCCAATTCTTACCTTAAAAGATCTATCATTTAAAATTTTTTTTATAAATAGTGGCATATTACCTCGAAGACCAGCTTCTTGTAGATCTTTTAAAATCCCATATTTCCATGTCGTGTCATATGCTTTCTCTAGATCGAAAAATACAGTCACGACATGGTCCCCCTTTAAAAATGCATCCCTAATATAAGATTCTAACTTAACAAGGTTGTCTGTGGTACATCGGCCTTTTCTAAAGCCAGATTGATGTTTATTCATTATATTATTAGTTTCCAAGTACCACATAAGACGCTTGTTAACGATTCGCTCCATGGTTTTACAGAGACAGCTCGTGAGAGCGATGGGCCTGTAGCTCGACAGGTTGGTTGGGTCTTTTCCGGACTTTGGGAGAGGGATGATGGTAGCCTCTCACCATGAGTCCGGATATTCTCCACTGCTCCATATGTGATTGTATATGTCTAATAAGACATACAAGGACTCTTCTGGAAGATGTTTAAGTAGTTGGTAATGAACATCGTCTGGTCCTACTGCAGTGTCCTTGCAGAGTTTCAAAGATTCTTTCAATTCTTCTAAAGTAAAAGGAACATTATAATTTTCTTCGTTGTTTGACCTAAAATTAAGTTTTGTTCTTTCAGTAATCTGTTTATGTCTTTGAAACTTTTCGGTATAATTAGCAGTGGAAGAATTCATGGTTATAGTGTCCGCTATGATGTTAGATATTTCTTGTTTGTTTTGGACTTCATTACCATCTGGTGTTAGAAGGTAAGAAGAAGTGGAAGAGGTGTTTTTTCCACTTATTTTGCGGACCATTTCCCATGTCTTTTTGATTGATGTTCTCGAGTTTAATTTTGATATATAAGTTTTCCATGAATTATTTTTACTTTCTTTAACAACCCGCCGATCTCTCGCTCTCGCTGCCCTGAATGATGCCAGGTTTGCATGGGTTGGGTGAGTTTGAAATAACTTAAGGGCCCTTTTTCTGTGGTTGATGGCGTCCTGGCAGTCTTGGTTAAACCATGGTTTTGGGATGCGCCTGGGCTTTGCCGAGGACTTCGGAATAGTTTTGGAGGCAATTTCAAGCAGTTTAGCACAAAATGTATCGATGTGTGTATCTCTCCCTTGCATCTTATCCCTGTGGATAGCCTCCCCACGCAGAGATCCAAAGGAGGGCCAGTCTGCTTTATGCAGCTGCCACTTTGGAGGTGACTCTGGTGGTAACGGAGGGTTTAGGTGGATAAGAATGGGGAAGTGGTCACTTCCACAGGTATCATCGACACCAACTTCCCATGCAAGGTCGAGAAACAACGAAGGAGAAGAGAAAGAAAGATCTATTGCGGTGGGTGTGCCATAGCCTGGATGGATGTATGTATTTGAGCCGTCATTTAAAAGGCAGAGATTGTGAGAAATGAAGAAATCTTCTACAATTTGGCCTTTTCCATCATCATATGTATTGCCCCATAAAGAGTTGTGGGCATTAAAATCACCCATGAGGAGAACTGGCTCTGGCAACTGGGCCACGATGTTGTCCAGTTCTCCTCGTGTAAAATTTTGGCTTGGCGGTAAGTAAAGGGAGCAAAGTGTGGTGGACTTTTAAGGTTATATTTACTGCGACTGCTTGAAGGTTTGTATTGAGTTCTATTTCTTTCTGGGGAATAAAATCCTTGATTAAAATGGACGAGCCGCCAGAAGCTCGTTCCCCAGTGCCTCCAAATTTATGGTAAGATTTATAGCCTTTCAAGCTATAGTTATTTTCTGCCTTCAGAAATGTTTCCTGAAGGCAGGCTGCAATACCATTATTTTTGTTGAGTAAAGTAATAAGTTCTTGATGATTATTCCGAAGTCCTCGGCAATTCCATTGTATAATGCCCGCCATTACCTATCAGGGGGTTTGGCGGGACCTTTGCTGCCATGGTGGACCTCAGTCCCCATGGCATTCCTAGGGCCGCAGGTTCCCTGGGCCACTACAGACCCAGGGTCCCTATTGACCCCTGATGGTGTGTGTCTGCCATGGGGGACCTCATCAGTCTCCATGGCAGACAATGGGCCATAGATGTTGGGCCCAACAAAAGAATCTGGGTTCTGAACCCTGATGAGTTTTGATTTTACTGACCGTGGGAGTTTAGATTTCTCATTGTATTTGTTTGCTGTTATGTGTTCATTGACTTTTAGGGTAGTGGGGGTGTTTGGTTTTGTTTGTTCTGTTGGGGGATTACTGGCTTTGAAAGGGGGTTGTTTCGGAGGGTGGTTTTCTGTTTGTGTACTAATAGATTTGGTAGTTTTAGTAGGTGCTGCTGCAGTACTGGCATATGAAGGTCTGGAAGAAGTTGAATTTTGGCACTCTACTATTTTTCTCGCTTCAGGAAAAGAAAATTTTTGGGTGATATGTAGTGTTTGAATTTGTTTTTCAGTTTGCCAAATGGGACAGCGTTTAGAGTATGCGGGATGAGCACCGGAGCAGTTTGCGCACTTGAATGGTGCTTTGCAATCCTGCTCCCCGTGCTCATCACCGCATTTGGGGCAGATTGGTGTTCTATTGCATCTTTTTCGAAAGTGTCCATATTTCTGGCAATTGTGGCATCTTAAAGGATTTGGAATGAATGGTTCAATTTTGATGTTCAGGCCTGCTATTTTAATATTGTTTGGAAGGTAAGGGATATTGAAAGTAAGGATGTGGGTGCCTGTGGGAATTTTTTCTCTATTTTTATTAATGAGCACTTTGGCTACTTCACTGACGTTTTGATTACATCCTCCAAAATTTCTTCTTCACTGCAGTATTTGAGTTCGAAAGATTTTATAACACCCTTGATGGTGTTAAGGGTTCGATGAGGGCTGAATTTTACATTGATATTCGCTAATTTGGTGGTCTGAAGAAGAAGTTTGGAATGAATTGGTTTGGAAGTTTCGACAAGATAAAGCCCAGATCTCAAAAGTTTAAGAGTTTTGGGAGTACCTGCAACACCACAAATTGCTTTAAATAGAACAATGAAAGAAACTTTCTCTAAACTCCCGTCGGTCCTTTCAAGCACAAGAAATCTTGGCCAGTTCTCAGATTCAGTTTCATCTAAATGCCTTCGTTTTTGGCCAGTATGAGAGGAAGACATAATAATACAACAATTCATCACCTGTGCTCCCCACCCGCCCCGGAGCCCAATAAAGGGACATCTTAAAGATGCCAGGGCTACACAGGTGATATACTCGTCCCCCATAAAAAGTGATACAATACGTAACCCATAGAGCCCAGACACTGGCAAGGTGCTGAGCTCGTAGAGGCGCACTATAACACCCCTAATGGAATCCGATTGACCTGATTAAGCAGCCGCCTTCTGGGACTAGTGAAGCCAATAAAATGAGAAATGGTCCATGAAGTAAATGAATGTCATGAAGGAAGATGCCAAATGCATGAGACGTGTAGTCCCAGGGCACGACGCCACCAGCCGATAGGAATGGGCCAGGCCTACCCACCCTCTCGTCTAGGCGAATTCCGGGCCAAAGTGGTGTGTTGCAGATATAGCCCTCGCAAGGACCGCTCCACTCAACCACCAGGATCCCATCTTCCACCGACACGAGTCGCAACCCACGGCCAACAGGTTGCCCCCTATTAGTCGCCTCTTACGACATGCAGGAGGATACAGTGGACCTATTCTACCCCCGGACCCACAGGGGTCTGTATAGCATTAGAGTCTCAGGAATCGCAACAACTTGTAAATATGCATAATCGTCTAAAATGTGCGAGGCGATTACCTTTTCCGACTAAATTCCAATATGGCGGCGAGATTGCGCAATGTAAGTCGGTTGGAAACGGATTTGTTATGATGCTGAATAAAGGAGAGGAAACGGCGATTTGGTCGGAAAGTTATAAGGTATAAATTTAGTATAAACTGACTCACATATGAAATGTATTATCAGGCAGATGATGGTATGATAAAAAATTCCACGCGGTCGTTTACGACATCGTCATTCAAGTGACTGGTTGTTGACAACCACCAGAATTCGGAGTGGAATTTCGCCAAAAAGCTAGGAATTAATCGAATATCAAGTGTTCTCCCGGAAATTAGTTTTAAAAAACCATAGCAAATAAATTCAGTCAATACTCTCACCGTTGGTGGCTTTAAATTCTTTTCAGTACGTATTTTTAACGTGATAAATTAAGCATGTTTGTCAATCTACCGATAAACGGTAGGTTTTCCTGTTAGACCAACAAGGGAGTACCGGATCGACTGTTGGTCTGTTGGGCTACCCCCGACAGACAACTACCCAACCACATTGAACAGAGGGAAATGAAATGGCAACATGCCCTCGCCCTCGATACGAAGCTCAATCCATCCAAGTGCGCGTTTACAACCATAAACAGAGCAGGAAAGCTAGTTGCACAAAGTGCAAATACAACGAAGATGCCAGCTTTAGATGAAGGCAGAACACACGCCGATATGGGTGTCCATTCAGCTGAGATCAATGATGTCGCTATGAAGACGGCCCTACTGGAGAAATTCTTTACCATGGTGAGAAAATCTGCTAATCAAACCAAAATGTTCCCAAAAAGAGCTCTGCATTCAACACATTCGCAATTTCCTAGAAACAACTCGACAAAATCGAGGGGGATTGAAACTCAATAGTCTAAGAGCTAGTAACAAAGCCAAACAAGTATCCCGGCCAGATACCTACTTCACTCTGCAGACCCGCTGTCGACTGCTCCGGATATCGACAAGACATATAAGGATGGAAAATATATCCTTCGTAATGTTCGGAAAACCAGGATTGCCCTTTCTACCAGCATCTCTTTTTTCACCAAGGCAATGCTGAAGGCTGACGAGCTGACTAAATGGAGAGAACATCGAGCCTCAAAATCGAAACACGCGTCTCCGTCAATAGCAACCCAACCGCTGACATATGACTGGATACGCAAATCAAATATGCGATCTGCAAAATGCACCTTTTTACTCGTAGTAAATGCATCCTAACGAGGGTTCACAAATCACTGACAAGCATCCTAGGTATCGACACCGAATGACGAGCCTGTCATCCCCTAACAAAGACTATCAACCATAACACAGGTTAGGGCGGGAAACCGCTCCAGCCACATTGTGGGCGGAGTCGAGTTTGTAAACGTTATCGCACAAGTCCTTATCTTCCCTCGTGGATAGGGTCATGTGACCAGCGCTCCTTTGTCTTTCGGAATTAGATTTCAACGACACCACATCGATTTGCTGTCTGTTCTGTTATGCAAAACATATCAAGTTGTAACCGACCATTCCTCCAGTCATCATCTAACCCGATCAGGTGATTTTTACTCACATTTTCTCTTTCCCGCTTTTCACTTCTGTTTTCACTCGGCATTATTTCTTACATTCACATAACTGATCCATGAAGTTTTGCGCGTGGTTATTGTCGAACTTACAGAAACGGAACCGACTATTGTGCCACCCGGCGAATGCTATCACAACTAGTGAAAAGTAGTCATTCATTTTGTCAATAATGCGGGGATATCACATTGCATATAATAGGACTAAATAAGTGTTCATTGCCCTAATGATTGTTGTATTAATTATGTAATTTAGTTAATGGTGTATGCAGTTTCCAAGTTCATCATGACATCATGCTAAATATGCCACATAATTATTTTTTCTTGCCGATTTGTGCGACGGATAAGCCACCATTTTCGCCCGAAATGTGGCGCGCTCTCTCGCACTGACCTTTCGCATAACTCGTTCTAAGAATCATGGGATTGAGCCGAAAGTAGTTCCAGCAAGATGGCAGCGTCTGTAAATGTTTGCGGTGTTTCTGATCGGGAAAATATCAAGCCTGTCGTTGGTAAGCAATTGTCATCCTTAATGTATCACACTAATGTTCAGTAATTGTATTTATATATTCAATAAATTAGAGTTGATTATGCAGGCTTTGTGACAAATTGTCGATTCAGTTAATTTTGGAAGAATGAGCGATGAAATAGAAGTACACCGCATCGGTGCATGCATATGCCAGTGTGGTTGACGCGGGGTCCGAGGGGGTAGGGACTGGTCTGGTTCTGGGTCTCTGGCATGCTCTCTCATAGCTCCGGTCGTAACGGTAACATGAATTTATATCAGACGTCTTGTAGGGCTAGCTCTCTCATAAATTAAAGCCTACTTGTTGGAAGTGTTGGTCACGAAAACTGCTTGAACAAAGCTGTTCTTCCTTACTGAGTCACAATTCATAATTAAAAAATGACTTGTTTTTATTTTATAAAATAGTATTCATTTGTTTGTGTCCCATGCTTCAGAATTTCAGACTCCAATGAAGATAACCTTGTCCAGGTTGAGACACTATCATCTATGCTTTTCGTGCAGGGAGGACAGGAAGCCTTGTCACGTTCGGCTTCTGAATAATGTGACTGAATTTTTGATAGAAATGCCCCATGACTGTGAATACTAATTATGTGAGAATTGTATCAATAGATTGACCAAAACACTTCAGTGGAAAAGAGATGCCATTTCCATGTTCTATGTATTACACACACAAAGCATAGATATTAATATTAGTAAATTAGAATAGCATGATATTATATGTGCGCATGATTGGTCCTCCAGTTGTTAAGAAATGCAGATTCAATATGCTCATAAATAAATAGTTTTTATGGAGGTGTTCATGTGTTTACATTCATATTGCCAAGCAGGTTTCTTATTTCTGTCTTTTAATATAGTTGGGAGACATAGCAATTGTTAATGTCGTAATGTTTGGCTTTCTCTCTCTCTATACTTGTTTGATGCTCATGTGATCTATTGGTCAACAGCTTACTGCCCTGCGTGGAGGTCACATGACTTTTAACTAATTGCTTAGCCGATAGGGATTGTAATCACTTCCTGTTGTGACTCTGTTCCTTGCACACACAATTTTGATTTTCCTATCCCACCCTCCACTGTTTTCCTGTCCTGTTGTAGTTTATTTAAATGTACAACCTTTTCATGTTGTGGTGGTGGTTTTCTCCCCCATCTTTGCTGTGTGCAATGTTTTTTTTGTTTATTCCATTTCTTACATGCACCTGGCTTAAATAAACAAGCCCATTTATCAACTCTAATCATGTTTTATCTTTCACAGCAAACCATTTGCAAGGTTTTTGTTTTACCTCTCATAACTCATACAATTTCAGCCAACTTGATTTTATTATATGACCACCAACCATGAAATATATTTTTTCCATGATAGTTAGATTTTTCCATGTGTCAATTTCCCAGAACTTTAAAACAAAGATGGCTATGTGTTGCACAACAGTGAACTTTGATAATGCATTCACACCATAATTTTCCCTTTCGTTTATTGAAACAATAACTTTAGAGCCTTATTATTTTTAATTGCAGATGAATTAAATTGGGAGAGCATTACCTCGTTTAAATTACCCATTGCATTCACCCGATTTTCCAATGGCATAACCGGTCACTTCTTGAAATATGAATATCAACACCCTTTACGATCCTAATTCATCTTCAGAAATGCTAGGGACTGGATGATACCCATTTTCGAATATCTTACCCCACCCCCTTCCGTGCCCCCACCGCGTCTGTGTACACGTGATTTCTTTTGATTTCATTGCTCCAATTTCTTCAACCCAACAGTTAAATATGAATGTGAAGAACTCGTGAGTTTTCTAATATTAGCGTCCGTAATTACAAGGTGTTAGAATCATATGAAGAAAACTGTTTTCGCGAACCTTGCAGCGAACTGATTGTGGTGTAAAACCACGTGCAGAATTTGACTCGAATGTGTACTTGTATTGAGTAGTAATTTTTAGAACTATGTTTTTGGCGTAAGGAGACTCCCGAGAAGCTCGGGACTGGGTGAATCAGTTATGAGAAAGGGGTATGCTGTAAGGGACAGGAAGCGGCCCCTTGCGGGAGAAAAAATGGATAAGCCACATGTAGCTGTTATCATAAGCTCTCTTAGAGCGTTATTAAAGGACCAGCAGTCCCGATGGAATGGGGTGGTTGTTCGGGCAGTCTCAATACTGCCAGAAGATGTCAGTGGTAAATGTATTATATTATAAAAATTAAAAAAAAAAACCTATATGGTATGGTTACAAACACAGTTGTTAATGGATGTTTGTATATTTGACCATTTGCTTGTAGATCTCAAGGGAAGTCTTGTATCATTGATGCTCACTTCCCCAGAAGGCATAGTGTCTACACTTCTACCCTGGCGGAACTTAATCCAAAAGCTTCAGAAATAAACTTTGCTTGCTTGCTTTCGATGAAGCGCATTGTGTCACAATATGGTAAACCCCTCTTGGAGAAATTATTATCAACGATTTCACAAGGAATAACAACAAATTACTGACATATGCATGTCAAATTGTGTGTCATCCATTCATCAAAGTCTACGTAATAGACAAAAGAGCCACATGGTTTATGTGACTAAACAGACTTGATATATTTATGAATAACATGGCAATATTTTACACGTGTTCAGGGGGGATGACTTCAGAGAGAGCTACAAACAGGTAGGGGTACTGCAAAGCATGTGTGGAGTGGTAACCACTGCTGTTCTGACACCCACTCTTCCACTGGATCTCCACATCGATGCAGACAAAGTACAGACAATAATGCAACCCTGACAGGTTAGTAAATGAGTAAGCCTATTTGAATAAGACAATATATATATACACAGACAATGCTTCATATACACCTTTCTATGTCTCTTTTACAGTCTTAAAACATGATTTCAGGACAAATATATTCCTAGGGTAAGAGACGAGAAACCAGGAAGAACAAGAATGATCAGCCCAAGTAGCTTGTTGACTATGTCAGCGAGCTTTTAGCCAAGGGAGTGGGGGCTAATAAAGCTATCATATATTGCAGGTACCATCCTCATTTATTACAATATTTATGACTCTATACAAGTGATATATTGAATCCACAATGCTCTCTTCAATATGAAAAACATGAATTTAACATCATACATGTGCAATTCCTCAAATGGCATATTCAATGTTTGAAGTCTCTAGGGAGTTTCAACCCACGGCCAACAGGTTGCCTTCTATTAGTCGCCTCTTACGACATGCAGGAGGATACAGTGGGTCTATTTTACCCCCGGACCGACAGGGGGTGATTTGCGAAGGCCCAATGCTAAAAAGATTAGCAGGGAGAATGTGCAAAAGGTACAGCATGATCGGAAGACCCTTCCACACTATTCCCAAGTGGACCAATGATAAAGTGAGGGCCAAGTTGGCCGAGGCTGAGAGAAAAAATAAGGTCAAACACCAAACCGTGAATTCCAGGGACTACACATTTTACTGAGATTTTTGCACAAATTATTGCGCAAACATTTTGGTGCCGTGGTTTGGTACAATCACTGGCATGACACACTAAGAGTTAAGGAGTGCAGAGCCGTTTAGTTAGGACGGTGAAGACTTTTGGGTCATTAGAGTTAGCAACCATAAGGTGTCAGAGGTGGTTTTACCTGATTGGGGGTATAAAGAAGCTTTCCAAGCAGGTGTCCCGGCTTCAGAGTGCCAAAACTAAGTCTGGTCATTTCTTTGTACGTTTTCGCGATTTCGACACGAAAGGATCGATAATTCAGGACAAGTTCCAGAAGAAGTGGGGTAAAGTACATAATAGTAGAAGATGGCGTCACCACCTACAAAGCAACGGCCTACTACGACACCAGCCTCAACTTCCATGACACAGCCCACTTGGACAACGTCAGCATGTTCAAAAGGGAAAGAAACACCACTGCAACAACAAGAACAGCAGTCAACGAACCAACACACATCACCGGCCGCGAAGGAGAAGAAGCAAGCCAGCCACACTGGTCACTCTTCCCAGACAACACCGACTACACAAATTCAGAAACGGAAGAAGAAAAACCGCAAGTGAAGTAGAATACTCAGCCCTGCGGCCATCACCAATAGAAGTATCACGTGACAACACAAGCAGACGTAAGGACTCGAACTCGTAACAAAAAATATAAGAAGGTAACAAAAATGATTGCGAGTCACGAGTATTAACTATATTTGTTGTTTGTGTAACAGAACGTTTGATAAGCTGTTCGCTTCCATATACCAGTTCCACACAGAGGATGAGTTCCATCTGGAGCACTCCCCCTAGGGACCCACAATAACAGCTAAGAACCTCAACAACCCATCGTCTCAGAAGCTGATAGAATATATCAACAAACGCAACGCAACCAACGCACTGGTCATCTACCATCCCCACAACCACTGGTCATCGACCATCCCCCCAACCACTGGTCATCTACCAGCCCCCCCCCCCCCCCCCGCACTGGTCATCTACCATCCCCCCAACGCACTGGTCATCTGCCATCCCTCCAACGCACTGGTCATCTACCATCCCCCCAACCACTGGTCATTGACCATCCCCCCAACGCACTGGTCATCGACCATCCCCTAACCATGGATTGTGCTCTTCAAAAAGTTGGAGTCAGAATAAACATTTTCATATTTTGTGGTTCACTTCTACCACGTCACTGCGGATAAACGTTCTAACGCTCTAAAACACGCGGGAAATACCAGAGAACTACCATACATTACTGTCAAGATGCCAGGAGCTATGATATCATATGTGCAACTACCACCGAAGGAAATATGAAAAACAGGCAAGTCGTACCTGCCAGACCAGCTACCCAACTACTCAAAGAACTTGCAGCTATTATGAGAAAGAAAGTACCAGGGGAAAAAAGACGAACACATGGGCCAAAGAGTAAGCGGCGTCGCTGGACAGGAACATCATTTACATCGATGTGCCATGTTTCACCCCAGAGTCAATCGAACAATGTCAAACGAAAGAATAAAGAAGAGGAACAATTCTTTCGTACCCCTATCAATATCACATCAAATAACAGTTTTTGGCACTTTGCGAAGAAACAAGCCAAAGCCATCGAGGCACGAATCTACCGATGGGTTCTCAGCAGACTGCCCACTACTCAAATTGTGCAAGAAGAACATTCATCCTGCTGCTTGGATAAAGAAGATGGCCGATATAGCGAATAAGCACGAGCACAAATTGGACCATATGCTGGACGAGCTTCTCGAAAAAAGAAGAAAAAGACCAAGAGAAGAAACCCGAGAACTGTAAATTGGGGTCCACTGGTCTGGTTCTGGGTCTCTGGCATGCTCTCTCATAGCTCCGGTCGTAACGGTAACATGAATTTATATCAGACGTCTTGTAGGGCTAGCTCTCTCATAAATTAAAGCCTACTTGTTGGAAGTGTTGGTCACGAAAACTGCTTGAACAAAGCTGTTCTTCCTTACTGAGTCACAATTCATAATTAAAAAATGACTTGTTTTTATTTTATAAAATAGTATTCATTTGTTTGTGTCCATGCTTCAGAATTTCAGACTCCAATGAAGATAACCTTGTCCAGGTTGAGACACTATCATCTATGCTTTTCGTGCAGGGAGGACAGGAAGCCTTGTCACGTTCGGCTTCTGAATAATGTGACTGAATTTTTGATAGAAATGCCCCATGACTGTGAATACTAATTATGTGAGAATTGTATCAATAGATTGACCAAAACACTTCAGTGGAAAAGAGATGCCATTTCCATGTTCTATGTATTACACACACAAAGCATAGATATTAATATTAGTAAATTAGAATAGCATGATATTATATGTGCGCATGATTGGTCCTCCAGTTGTTAAGAAATGCAGATTCAATATGCTCATAAATAAATAGTTTTTATGGAGGTGTTCATGTGTTTACATTCATATTGCCAAGCAGGTTTCTTATTTCTGTCTTTTAATATAGTTGGGAGACATAGCAATTGTTAATGTCGTAATGTTTGGCTTTCTCTCTCTCTATACTTGTTTGATGCTCATGTGATCTATTGGTCAACAGCTTACTGCCCTGCGTGGAGGTCACATGACTTTTAACTAATTGCTTAGCCGATAGGGATTGTAATCACTTCCTGTTGTGACTCTGTTCCTTGCACACACAATTTTGATTTTCCTATCCCACCCTCCACTGTTTTCCTGTCCTGTTGTAGTTTATTTAAATGTACAACCTTTTCATGTTGTGGTGGTGGTTTTCTCCCCCCATCTTTGCTGTGTGCAATGTTTTTTTGTTTATTCCATTTCTTACATGCACCTGGCTTAAATAAACAAGCCCATTTATCAACTCTAATCATGTTTTATCTTTCACAGCAAACCATTTGCAAGGTTTTTGTTTTACCTCTCATAACTCATACAATTTCAGCCAACTTGATTTTATTATATGACCACCAACCATGAAATATATTTTTTCCATGATAGTTAGATTTTTCCATGTGTCAATTTCCCAGAACTTTAAAACAAAGATGGCTATGTGTTGCACAACAGTGAACTTTGATAATGCATTCACACCATAATTTTCCCTTTCGTTTATTGAAACAATAACTTTAGAGCCTTATTATTTTTAATTGCAGATGAATTAAATTGGGAGAGCATTACCTCGTTTAAATTACCCATTGCATTCACCCGATTTTCCAATGGCATAACCGGTCACTTCTTGAAATATGAATATCAACACCCTTTACGATCCTAATTCATCTTCAGAAATGCTAGGGACTGGATGATACCCATTTTCGAATATCTTACCCCCACCCCCTTCCGTGCCCACCGCGTCTGTGTACACGTGATTTCTTTTGATTTCATTGCTCCAATTTCTTCAACCCAACAGTTAAATATGAATGTGAAGAACTCGTGAGTTTTCTAATATTAGCGTCCGTAATTACAAGGTGTTAGAATCATATGAAGAAAACTGTTTTCGCGAACCTTGCAGCGAACTGATTGTGGTGTAAAACCACGTGCAGAATTTGACTCGAATGTGTACTTGTATTGAGTAGTAATTTTTAGAACTATGTTTTTGGCGTAAGGAGACTCCCGAGAAGCTCGGGACTGGGTGAATCAGTTATGAGAAAGGGGTATGCTGTAAGGGACAGGAAGCGGCCCCTTGCGGGAGAAAATGGATAAGCCACATGTAGCTGTTATCATAAGCTCTCTTAGAGCGTTATTAAAGGACCAGCAGTCCCGATGGAATGGGGTGGTTGTTCGGGCAGTCTCAATACTGCCAGAAGATGTCAGTGGTAAATGTATTATATTATAAAAATTAAAAAAAAAAAAACTATATGGTATGGTTACAAACACAGTTGTTAATGGATGTTTGTATATTTGACCATTTGCTTGTAGATCTCAAGGGAAGTCTTGTATCATTGATGCTCACTTCCCCAGAAGGCATAGTGTCTACACTTCTACCCTGGCGGAACTTAATCCAAAAGCTTCAGAAATAAACTTTGCTTGCTTGCTTTCGATGAAGCGCATTGTGTCACAATATGGTAAACCCCTCTTGGAGAAATTATTATCAACGATTTCACAAGGAATAACAACAAATTACTGACATATGCATGTCAAATTGTGTGTCATCCATTCATCAAAGTCTACGTAATAGACAAAAGAGCCACATGGTTTATGTGACTAAACAGACTTGATATATTTATGAATAACATGGCAATATTTTACACGTGTTCAGGGGGGATGACTTCAGAGAGAGCTACAAACAGGTAGGGGTACTGCAAAGCATGTGTGGAGTGGTAACCACTGCTGTTCTGACACCCACTCTTCCACTGGATCTCCACATCGATGCAGACAAAGTACAGACAATAATGCAACCCTGACAGGTTAGTAAATGAGTAAGCCTATTTGAATAAGACAATATATATATACACAGACAATGCTTCATATACACCTTTCTATGTCTCTTTTACAGTCTTAAAACATGATTTCAGGACAAATATATTCCTAGGGTAAGAGACGAGAAACCAGGAAGAACAAGAATGATCAGCCCAAGTAGCTTGTTGACTATGTCAGCGAGCTTTTAGCCAAGGGAGTGGGGGCTAATAAAGCTATCATATATTGCAGGTACCATCCTCATTTATTACAATATTTATGACTCTATACAAGTGATATATTGAATCCACAATGCTCTCTTCAATATGAAAAACATGAATTTAACATCATACATGTGCAATTCCTCAAATGGCATATTCAATGTTTGAAGTCTCTAGGGAGTTTCAACCCACGGCCAACAGGTTGCCTTCTATTAGTCGCCTCTTACGACATGCAGGAGGATACAGTGGGTCTATTTTACCCCCGGACCGACAGGGGGGGTGATTTGCGAAGGCCCAATGCTAAAAAGATTAGCAGGGAGAATGTGCAAAAGGTACAGCATGATCGGAAGACCCTTCCACACTATTCCCAAGTGGACCAATGATAAAGTGAGGGCCAAGTTGGCCGAGGCTGAGAGAAAAAATAAGGTCAAACACCAAACCGTGAATTCCAGGGACTACACATTTTACTGAGATTTTTGCACGAATTATTGCGCAAACATTTCGGTGCCGTGGTTTGGTACAATCACTGGCATGACACACTAAGAGTTAAGGAGTGCAGAGCCGTTTAGTTAGGACGGTGAAGACTTTTGGGTCATTAGTGTTAGCAACCATAAGGTGTCAGAGGTGGTTTTATCTGATTGGGGGTATAAAGAAGCTTCCAAGCAGGTGTCCCGGCTTCAGAGTGCCAAAACTAAGTCTGGTCATTTCTTTGTACGTTTTCGCGATTTCGACACGAAAGGATCGATAATTCAGGACAAGTTCCAGAAGAAGTGGGGTAAAGTACATAATAGTAGAAGATGGCGTCACCACCTACAAAGCAACGGCCTACTACGACACCAGCCTCAACTTCCATGACACAGCCCACTTGGACAACGTCAGCATGTTCAAAAGGGAAAGAAACACCACTGCAACAACAAGAACAGCAGTCAACGAACCAACACACATCACCGGCCGCGAAGGAGAAGAAGCAAGCCAGCCACACTGGTCACTCTTCCCAGACAACACAGACTACACAAATTCAGAAACGGAAGAAGAAACCGCAAGTGAAGTAGAATACTCAGCCCTGCGGCCATCACCAATAGAAGTATCACGTGACAACACAAGCAGACGTAAGGACTCGAACTCGTAACAAAAAATATAAGAAGGTAACAAAAATGATTGCGAGTCACGAGTATTAACTATATTTGTTGTTTGTGTAACAGAACGTTTGATAAGCTGTTCGCTTCCATATACCAGTTCCACACAGAGGATGAGTTCCATCTGGAGCACTCCCCCTAGGGACCCACAATAACAGCTAAGAACCTCAACAACCCATCGTCTCAGAAGCTGATAGAATATATCAACAAACGCAACGCAACCAACGCACTGGTCATCTACCATCCCCACAACCACTGGTCATCGACCATCCCCCCAACCACTGGTCATCTACCAGCCCCCCCCCCCCCCAACGCACTGGTCATCTACCATCCCCCCCCACGCACTGGTCATCTGCCATCCCTCCAACGCACTGGTCATCTACCATCCCCCCAACCACTGGTCATTGACCATCCCCCCAACGCACTGGTCATCGACCATCCCCTAACCATGGATTGTGCTCTTCAAAAAGTTGGAGTCAGAATAAACATTTTCATATTTTGTGGTTCACTTCTACCACGTCACTGCCGGATAAACGTTCTAAAACGCTCTAAAACACGCGGGAAATACCAGAGAACTACCATACATTACTGTCAAGATGCCAGGAGCTATGATATCATATGTGCAACTACCACCGAAGGAAATATGAAAAACAGGCAAGTCGTACCTGCCAGACCAGCTACCCAACTACTCAAAGAACTTGCAGCTATTATGAGAAAGAAAGTACCAGGGGAAAAAAGACGAACACATGGGCCAAAGAGTAAGCGGCGTCGCTGGACAGGAACATCATTTACATCGATGTGCCATGTTTCACCCCAGAGTCAATCGAACAATGTCAAACGAAAGAATAAAGAAGAGGAACAATTCTTTCGTACCCCTATCAATATCACATCAAATAACAGTTTTTGGCACTTTGCGAAGAAACAAGCCAAAGCCATCGAGGCACGAATCTACCGATGGGTTCTCAGCAGACTGCCCACTACTCAAATTGTGCAAGAAGAACATTCATCCTGCTGCTTGGATAAAAAGAAGATGGCCGATATAGCGAATAAGCACGAGCACAAATTGGACCATATGCTGGACGAGCTTCTCGAAAAAAGAAGAAAAAGACCAAGAGAAGAAAAACCCGAGAACTGTAAATTGGGGTCCACTGGTCTGGTTCTGGGTCTCTGGCATGCTCTCTCATAGCTCCGGTCGTAACGGTAACATGAATTTATATCAGACGTCTTGTAGGGCTAGCTCTCTCATAAATTAAAGCCTACTTGTTGGAAGTGTTGGTCACGAAAACTGCTTGAACAAAGCTGTTCTTCCTTACTGAGTCACAATTCATAATTAAAAAATGACTTGTTTTTATTTTATAAAATAGTATTCATTTGTTTGTGTCCATGCTTCAGAATTTCAGACTCCAATGAAGATAACCTTGTCCAGGTTGAGACACTATCATCTATGCTTTTCGTGCAGGGAGGACAGGAAGCCTTGTCACGTTCGGCTTCTGAATAATGTGACTGAATTTTTGATAGAAATGCCCCATGACCATGACTGTGAATACTAATTATGTGAGAATTGTATCAATAGATTGACCAAAACACTTCAGTGGAAAAGAGATGCCATTTCCATGTTCTATGTATTACACACACAAAGCATAGATATTAATATTAGTAAATTAGAATAGCATGATATTATATGTGCGCATGATTGGTCCTCCAGTTGTTAAGAAATGCAGATTCAATATGCTCATAAATAAATAGTTTTTATGGAGGTGTTCATGTGTTTTTACATTCATATTGCCAAGCAGGTTTCTTATTTCTGTCTTTTAATATAGTTGGGAGACATAGCAATTGTTAATGTCGTAATGTTTGGCTTTCTCTCTCTCTATACTTGTTTGATGCTCATGTGATCTATTGGTCAACAGCTTACTGCCCTGCGTGGAGGTCACATGACTTTTAACTAATTGCTTAGCCGATAGGGATTGTAATCACTTCCTGTTGTGACTCTGTTCCTTGCACACACAATTTTGATTTTCCTATCCCACCCTCCACTGTTTTTCCTGTCCTGTTGTAGTTTATTTAAATGTACAACCTTTTCATGTTGTGGTGGTGGTTTTTTCTCCCCCATCTTTGCTGTGTGCAATGTTTTTTTTTTTTTTTCCATTTCTTACATGCACCTGGCTTAAATAAACAAGCCCATTTATCAACTCTAATCATGTTTTATCTTTCACAGCAAACCATTTGCAAGGTTTTTGTTTTACCTCTCATAACTCATACAATTTCAGCCAACTTGATTTTATTATATGACCACCAACCATGAAATATATTTTTTTTCATGATAGTTAGATTTTTCCATGTGTCAATTTCCCAGAACTTTAAAACAAAGATGGCTATGTGTTGCACAACAGTGAACTTTGATAATGCATTCACACCATAATTTTCCCTTTCGTTTATTGAAACAATAACTTTAGAGCCTTATTATTTTTAATTGCAGATGAATTAAATTGGGAGAGCATTACCTCGTTTAAATTACCCATTGCATTCACCCGATTTTCCAATGGCATAACCGGTCACTTCTTGAAATATGAATATCAACACCCTTTACGATCCTAATTCATCTTCAGAAATGCTAGGGACTGGATGATACCCATTTTCGAATATCTTACCCCACCCCCTTCCGTGCCCACCGCGTCTGTGTACACGTGATTTCTTTTGATTTCATTGCTCCAATTTCTTCAACCCAACAGTTAAATATGAATGTGAAGAACTCGTGAGTTTTCTAATATTAGCGTCCGTAATTACAAGGTGTTAGAATCATATGAAGAAAACTGTTTTCGCGAACCTTGCAGCGAACTGATTGTGGTGTAAAACCACGTGCAGAATTTGACTCGAATGTGTACTTGTATTGAGTAGTAATTTTTAGAACTATGTTTTTGGCGTAAGGAGACTCCCGAGAAGCTCGGGACTGGGTGAATCAGTTATGAGAAAGGGGTATGCTGTAAGGGACAGGAAGCGGCCCCTTGCGGGAGAAAATGGATAAGCCACATGTAGCTGTTATCATAAGCTCTTAGAGCGTTATTAAAGGACCAGCAGTCCCGATGGAATGGGGTGGTTGTTCGGGCAGTCTCAATACTGCCAGAAGATGTCAGTGGTAAATGTATTATATTATAAAAAAATAAAAAAAAAACCCTATATGGTATGGTTACAAACACAGTTGTTAATGGATGTTTGTATATTTGACCATTTGCTTGTAGATCTCAAGGGAAGTCTTGTATCATTGATGCTCACTTCCCCAGAAGGCATAGTGTCTACACTTCTACCCTGGCGGAACTTAATCCAAAAGCTTCAGAAATAAACTTTGCTTGCTTGCTTTCGATGAAGCGCATTGTGTCACAATATGGTAAACCCCTCTTGGAGAAATTATTATCAACGATTTCACAAGGAATAACAACAAATTACTGACATATGCATGTCAAATTGTGTGTCATCCATTCATCAAAGTCTACGTAATAGACAAAAGAGCCACATGGTTTATGTGACTAAACAGACTTGATATATTTATGAATAACATGGCAATATTTTACACGTGTTCAGGGGGGATGACTTCAGAGAGAGCTACAAACAGGTAGGGGTACTGCAAAGCATGTGTGGAGTGGTAACCACTGCTGTTCTGACACCCACTCTTCCACTGGATCTCCACATCGATGCAGACAAAGTACAGACAATAATGCAACCCTGACAGGTTAGTAAATGAGTAAGCCTATTTGAATAAGACAATATATATATACACAGACAATGCTTCATATACACCTTTCTATGTCTCTTTTACAGTCTTAAAACATGATTTCAGGACAAATATATTCCTAGGGTAAGAGACGAGAAACCAGGAAGAACAAGAATGATCAGCCCAAGTAGCTTGTTGACTATGTCAGCGAGCTTTTAGCCAAGGGAGTGGGGGCTAATAAAGCTATCATATATTGCAGGTACCATCCTCATTTATTACAATATTTATGACTCTATACAAGTGATATATTGAATCCACAATGCTCTCTTCAATATGAAAAACATGAATTTAACATCATACATGTGCAATTCCTCAAATGGCATATTCAATGTTTGAAGTCTCTAGGGAGTTTCAACCCACGGCCAACAGGTTGCCTTCTATTAGTCGCCTCTTACGACATGCAGGAGGATACAGTGGGTCTATTTTACCCCCGGACCGACAGGGGGTGATTTGCGAAGGCCCAATGCTAAAAAGATTAGCAGGGAGAATGTGCAAAAGGTACAGCATGATCGGAAGACCCTTCCACACTATTCCCAAGTGGACCAATGATAAAGTGAGGGCCAAGTTGGCCGAGGCTGAGAGAAAAAATAAGGTCAAACACCAAACCGTGAATTCCAGGGACTACACATTTTACTGAGATTTTTGCACGAATTATTGCGCAAACATTTCGGTGCCGTGGTTTGGTACAATCACTGGCATGACACACTAAGAGTTAAGGAGTGCAGAGCCGTTTAGTTAGGACGGTGAAGACTTTTGGGTCATTAGTGTTAGCAACCATAAGGTAAGGTGTCAGAGGTGGTTTTATCTGATTGGGGGTATAAAGAAGCTTTCCAAGCAGGTGTCCCGGCTTCAGAGTGCCAAAACTAAGTCTGGTCATTTCTTTGTACGTTTTCGCGATTTCGACACGAAAGGATCGATAATTCAGGACAAGTTCCAGAAGAAGTGGGGTAAAGTACATAATAGTAGAAGATGGCGTCACCACCTACAAAGCAACGGCCTACTACGACACCAGCCTCAACTTCCATGACACAGCCCACTTGGACAACGTCAGCATGTTCAAAAGGGAAAGAAACACCACTGCAACAACAAGAACAGCAGTCAACGAACCAACACACATCACCGGCCGCGAAGGAGAAGAAGCAAGCCAGCCACACACTGGTCACTCTTCCCAGACAACACAGACTACACAAATTCAGAAACGGAAGAAGAAACCGCAAGTGAAGTAGAATACTCAGCCCTGCGGCCATCACCAATAGAAGTATCACGTGACAACACAAGCAGACGTAAGGACTCGAACTCGTAACAAAAAATATAAGAAGGTAACAAAAATGATTGCGAGTCACGAGTATTAACTATATTTGTTGTTTGTGTAACAGAACGTTTGATAAGCTGTTCGCTTCCATATACCAGTTCCACACAGAGGATGAGTTCCATCTGGAGCACTCCCCCTAGGGACCCACAATAACAGCTAAGAACCTCAACAACCCATCGTCTCAGAAGCTGATAGAATATATCAACAAACGCAACGCAACCAACGCACTGGTCATCTACCATCCCCACAACCACTGGTCATCGACCATCCCCCCAACCACTGGTCATCTACCAGCCCCCCCCCCCCCCCCCCCCCCCCCGCACTGGTCATCTACCATCCCCCCAACGCACTGGTCATCTGCCATCCCTCCAACGCACTGGTCATCTACCATCCCCCCAACCACTGGTCATTGACCATCCCCCCAACGCACTGGTCATCGACCATCCCCTAACCATGGATTGTGCTCTTCAAAAAGTTGGAGTCAGAATAAACATTTTCATATTTTGTGGTTCACTTCTACCACGTCACTGCGGATAAACGTTCTAACGCTCTAAAACACGCGGGAAATACCAGAGAACTACCATACATTACTGTCAAGATGCCAGGAGCTATGATATCATATGTGCAACTACCACCGAAGGAAATATGAAAAACAGGCAAGTCGTACCTGCCAGACCAGCTACCCAACTACTCAAAGAACTTGCAGCTATTATGAGAAAGAAAGTACCAGGGGAAAAAAGACGAACACATGGGCCAAAGAGTAAGCGGCGTCGCTGGACAGGAACATCATTTACATCGATGTGCCATGTTTCACCCCCCAGAGTCAATCGAACAATGTCAAACGAAAGAATAAAGAAGAGGAACAATTCTTTCGTACCCCTATCAATATCACATCAAATAACAGTTTTTGGCACTTTGCGAAGAAACAAGCCAAAGCCATCGAGGCACGAATCTACCGATGGGTTCTCAGCAGACTGCCCACTACTCAAATTGTGCAAGAAGAACATTCATCCTGCTGCTTGGATAAAGAAGATGGCCGATATAGCGAATAAGCACGAGCACAAATTGGACCATATGCTGGACGAGCTTCTCGAAAAAAGAAGAAAAAAGACCAAGAGAAGAAACCCGAGAACTGTAAATTGGGGTCCACTGGTCTGGTTCTGGGTCTCTGGCATGCTCTCTCATAGCTCCGGTCGTAACGGTAACATGAATTTATATCAGACGTCTTGTAGGGCTAGCTCTCTCATAAATTAAAGCCTACTTGTTGGAAGTGTTGGTCACGAAAACTGCTTGAACAAAGCTGTTCTTCCTTACTGAGTCACAATTCATAATTAAAAAATGACTTGTTTTTATTTTATAAAATAGTATTCATTTGTTTGTGTCCATGCTTCAGAATTTCAGACTCCAATGAAGATAACCTTGTCCAGGTTGAGACACTATCATCTATGCTTTTCGTGCAGGGAGGACAGGAAGCCTTGTCACGTTCGGCTTCTCTGAATAATGTGACTGAATTTTTGATAGAAATGCCCCATGACTGTGAATACTAATTATGTGAGAATTGTATCAATAGATTGACCAAAACACTTCAGTGGAAAAGAGATGCCATTTCCATGTTCTATGTATTACACACACAAAGCATAGATATTAATATTAGTAAATTAGAATAGCATGATATTATATGTGCGCATGATTGGTCCTCCAGTTGTTAAGAAATGCAGATTCAATATGCTCATAAATAAATAGTTTTTATGGAGGTGTTCATGTGTTTACATTCATATTGCCAAGCAGGTTTCTTATTTCTGTCTTTTAATATAGTTGGGAGACATAGCAATTGTTAATGTCGTAATGTTTGGCTTTCTCTCTCTCTATACTTGTTTGATGCTCATGTGATCTATTGGTCAACAGCTTACTGCCCTGCGTGGAGGTCACATGACTTTTAACTAATTGCTTAGCCGATAGGGATTGTAATCACTTCCTGTTGTGACTCTGTTCCTTGCACACACAATTTTGATTTTCCTATCCCACCCTCCACTGTTTTCCTGTCCTGTTGTAGTTTATTTAAATGTACAACCTTTTCATGTTGTGGTGGTGGTTTTCTCCCCCATCTTTGCTGTGTGCAATGTTTTTTTGTTTATTCCATTTCTTACATGCACCTGGCTTAAATAAACAAGCCCATTTATCAACTCTAATCATGTTTTATCTTTCACAGCAAACCATTTGCAAGGTTTTTGTTTTACCTCTCATAACTCATACAATTTCAGCCAACTTGATTTTATTATATGACCACCAACCATGAAATATATTTTTTCCATGATAGTTAGATTTTTCCATGTGTCAATTTCCCAGAACTTTAAAACAAAGATGGCTATGTGTTGCACAACAGTGAACTTTGATAATGCATTCACACCATAATTTTCCCTTTCGTTTATTGAAACAATAACTTTAGAGCCTTATTATTTTTAATTGCAGATGAATTAAATTGGGAGAGCATTACCTCGTTTAAATTACCCATTGCATTCACCCGATTTTCCAATGGCATAACCGGTCACTTCTTGAAATATGAATATCAACACCCTTTACGATCCTAATTCATCTTCAGAAATGCTAGGGACTGGATGATACCCATTTTCGAATATCTTACCCCACCCCCTTCCGTGCCCACCGCGTCTGTGTACACGTGATTTCTTTTGATTTCATTGCTCCAATTTCTTCAACCCAACAGTTAAATATGAATGTGAAGAACTCGTGAGTTTTCTAATATTAGCGTCCGTAATTACAAGGTGTTAGAATCATATGAAGAAAACTGTTTTCGCGAACCTTGCAGCGAACTGATTGTGGTGTAAAACCACGTGCAGAATTTGACTCGAATGTGTACTTGTATTGAGTAGTAATTTTTAGAACTATGTTTTTGGCGTAAGGAGACTCCCGAGAAGCTCGGGACTGGGTGAATCAGTTATGAGAAAGGGGTATGCTGTAAGGGACAGGAAGCGGCCCCTTGCGGGAGAAAATGGATAAGCCACATGTAGCTGTTATCATAAGCTCTCTTAGAGCGTTATTAAAGGACCAGCAGTCCCGATGGAATGGGGTGGTTGTTCGGGCAGTCTCAATACTGCCAGAAGATGTCAGTGGTAAATGTATTATATTATAAAAATTAAAAAAAAACCCTATATGGTATGGTTACAAACACAGTTGTTAATGGATGTTTGTATATTTGACCATTTGCTTGTAGATCTCAAGGGAAGTCTTGTATCATTGATGCTCACTTCCCCAGAAGGCATAGTGTCTACACTTCTACCCTGGCGGAACTTAATCCAAAAGCTTCAGAAATAAACTTTGCTTGCTTGCTTTCGATGAAGCGCATTGTGTCACAATATGGTAAACCCCTCTTGGAGAAATTATTATCAACGATTTCACAAGGAATAACAACAAATTACTGACATATGCATGTCAAATTGTGTGTCATCCATTCATCAAAGTCTACGTAATAGACAAAAGAGCCACATGGTTTATGTGACTAAACAGACTTGATATATTTATGAATAACATGGCAATATTTTACACGTGTTCAGGGGGGATGACTTCAGAGAGAGCTACAAACAGGTAGGGGTACTGCAAAGCATGTGTGGAGTGGTAACCACTGCTGTTCTGACACCCACTCTTCCACTGGATCTCCACATCGATGCAGACAAAGTACAGACAATAATGCAACCCTGACAGGTTAGTAAATGAGTAAGCCTATTTGAATAAGACAATATATATATACACAGACAATGCTTCATATACACCTTTCTATGTCTCTTTTACAGTCTTAAAACATGATTTCAGGACAAATATATTCCTAGGGTAAGAGACGAGAAACCAGGAAGAACAAGAATGATCAGCCCAAGTAGCTTGTTGACTATGTCAGCGAGCTTTTAGCCAAGGGAGTGGGGGCTAATAAAGCTATCATATATTGCAGGTACCATCCTCATTTATTACAATATTTATGACTCTATACAAGTGATATATTGAATCCACAATGCTCTCTTCAATATGAAAAACATGAATTTAACATCATACATGTGCAATTCCTCAAATGGCATATTCAATGTTTGAAGTCTCTAGGGAGTTTCAACCCACGGCCAACAGGTTGCCTTCTATTAGTCGCCTCTTACGACATGCAGGAGGATACAGTGGGTCTATTTTACCCCCGGACCGACAGGGGGTGATTTGCGAAGGCCCAATGCTAAAAAGATTAGCAGGGAGAATGTGCAAAAGGTACAGCATGATCGGAAGACCCTTCCACACTATTCCCAAGTGGACCAATGATAAAGTGAGGGCCAAGTTGGCCGAGGCTGAGAGAAAAAATAAGGTCAAACACCAAACCGTGAATTCCAGGGACTACACATTTTACTGAGATTTTTGCACGAATTATTGCGCAAACATTTCGGTGCCGTGGTTTGGTACAATCACTGGCATGACACACTAAGAGTTAAGGAGTGCAGAGCCGTTTAGTTAGGACGGTGAAGACTTTTGGGTCATTAGTGTTAGCAACCATAAGGTGTCAGAGGTGGTTTTACCTGATTGGGGGTATAAAGAAGCTTTCCAAGCAGGTGTCCCGGCTTCAGAGTGCCAAAACTAAGTCTGGTCATTTCTTTGTACGTTTTCGCGATTTCGACACGAAAGGATCGATAATTCAGGACAAGTTCCAGAAGAAGTGGGGTAAAGTACATAATAGTAGAAGATGGCGTCACCACCTACAAAGCAACGGCCTACTACGACACCAGCCTCAACTTCCATGACACAGCCCACTTGGACAACGTCAGCATGTTCAAAAGGGAAAGAAACACCACTGCAACAACAAGAACAGCAGTCAACGAACCAACACACATCACCGGCCGCGAAGGAGAAGAAGCAAGCCAGCCACACTGGTCACTCTTCCCAGACAACACCGACTACACAAATTCAGAAACGGAAGAAGA
>CM067346.1:1139193-1151693 GCA_034190875.2 Urechis unicinctus
TGGCCAAACATCATTTTCATTCTGATACCATATTTGCGTCAGAAGGCATTTATCAATCCCAACTACAGTATGTCAAAATGTTTTCATGCGGAAAGAAACCACACAAAGTATAGAAAACAAGGCAGCTCCTGTGTTAATGGGTCATCATTTCATATATCGGGGTGATAGGAATATCATGGTTCCCTCCATCCAACAGTAGTAAATATTAGTCTCAAACGCAAATATCTTTGACTCGACAGTAACAATGCCAGGTACTTCCTGCACTGCGATATTTGGGATTTCTACGATGTTATGTCTCATTTGACAATAGTTTGAAGGTGAAAACTTCTAGTTTATTCAGAGATATATATTAACAAGCAAGGCAACGATCATCCATAATATTGCTATGTGCAGCGGATCAGTGATTGGGAATAAATAGGATCTTGTTTTAACCCATCTGCGGATAGTTGCTCATGGTAAATCAGACTAAAATACATTTAAGACTACCTGATCTATATATATATATATATATATATATATATATATATATAGAGATATATATATATATATATATATATATATATATATATATATATATATATATATATATATATATATATATATATATATATATATATATATATATATATATATATATATATATATATATATATATATTAACACATCTGCATCACATAGTTCTAGATTGTTAATGGTTTATTATTTCAGCAATGTACTCAGCAGTCAACTAAGTGTATTACTAAGGTATCGAGTGGCAAAGCTGATGCTATTGAATCTACAGTCAATTAAAAATAACTTTATTCTAAGTAAGGCATCAAGGGCAAATATGAAAGAAGCCCAGAAAATTGTTTTTACTTTCAGTCAAGTTGAATTCGCTTTTTGGCCAATACAGACCCTAATACATTGGGATCATATGCTTCATGCAGATGGTGCTTTGCTTCTGCAAAGGCAATTTTCATTTGATCTCATAGTCTTTACATCTCATGTTGCTCTCAAGATTTAGTCTGGTTAATTTCCATTTATTCATATCACTAGTTTTCTGCTATTTGATATTGTAAATAACAGAACAAAGCAGTGATAGAAGTATCGGAAATGAGCAACTGGCTGATCTAGACCTCAGTCATTCTGGTAAATTCAATGATTCGGTGGTTCATAATATATAAAGTTTGTAATCCAAAACCAAAATTTTAACCTGCTCCTCATCGGTGTGCCACTCCTTCCTCGCTGTAGCCATGACTACCTTGCACTGTGAAGTTGGTGTTTCGGATATTGTAACAAAACATCACATTTCATTTCATTGCCTTAGATATTGTGGGCTAGATTAGTTGTACGTTTATATTCAATGTTAGATCAAGGTTTTTATTTCATTCTAGTTCACATAAAATCGGATAAATGGTTTGTCTTCTATTTTGATTTATCATTTATGTTTGAAAATCGCATAAATCTGCATCTGCACTAAGCACCAAGCAATATATTTGTGCTGGATAAGTAGTGTTATACATTACGGATACATTTTTCTTTCCGCATGCTGTGTTGTTAACTGTTGAACCTTGGAGGTCTAGGGCTAATGATTCAAATTGATGATGCTCAGCATTTTATCATCCCCGGCCAACAAATAGTCGCCGTAAGACTGTACTATATTCAACGATATTTATGTCTCGCATTAGCTCCATCCTTCCCCTCTGCTCTACTGCAGTCATTCAGATTCTAAGCAACATCCTGATGCAGCTGTAGAGAGGATGTGAATGGATATTGCTGAGGTTATCTCAGATGTACATACACACTCGCACGCAAGCAATCTTACTAACCACCTATAAGCCGTATAAGTATACATCTGTAACGCATACTGAATACTCACTAATATATATTGCCACTACAATTAAAAATTATCAAACGATCAAATTCGTAACGTAGGTATTGATACCCTGGATAAAACGATGACAATATCATTATATATATTGCTGTATTAAATGGAAGTTAATAGCGCAATTGACATCAATATATAACATATTTGATGCCTCGAGTACTGTTTCGTTACATACGTATCATAATGACGTTACTGCTCAGCAAATGGTTTAATTCGCAAATAGGTAAGATGATGTTCAACGTTTCTTCCGATGTTGATCTACTTTTACATAGATGGCCATAAATCTACGATGGCATGCACGATCAGAGGCTTGCAATGCTGTCCTTTGCCGACTGGCTACAACGCCGTAAAGAATGTTAACGCAATTATGTAATTGTGGCGTATCACATGTGTAGCAAAACCTATGATCTTCCTTTTCACGACCACATGCATGTTAGGCCTGTCCTGTAAAATGTTTCACTGCAGCCAGCTGCTGCATTAATTTCGATTGTTTATCACCGGTAAATTATCGCTATCACTCATTCATGGTGTTGTTTGTCAATTGAATGATGGACGATGCTGCCAGCGAGAGGAAATGCATTTCTTTTTTTGTCCAATAAAGTTATCTAATGATCTAATGTAAAAGAAGTATTCATAATGGCTTAAAAGGAAGCAAGATGTATATGTAAGGGATGAAAGCTAGTGGTAGTCAGCATCGCGCTGACAATATGATTCCATGCACACAAACTATTCATTGGAAAGGTATTATAGAAAAATGGCTGAATGTTATACTACCGAGTCAACATGTTCAAATTGAGTTCGAAAATATTTAGCAGTGTTACTAGGAATACACACATAAACTATGAACACTTTTAAGCCAGAAAGGGGAACGGCATAATCGGCATAAGAACATAAAATTTTCACTTATAATGCAATTAATCATGCTCCAGTGAGTTCAGCAGGTGCTTTCCCTGTGATGGAATCGGCGATCGAGCACAGCATGGCCTTGGTATGCAACCGTCACAGTAATCTCCCTATAAAAGTGTACTGGACCGACGCCACAACTCTACCACAGTTGTTTACTGAAACGTTCATCAACATATGCACATCTGTCAGAAGGTCACATACTGTAAGCTTATCAATCACATGCACTCGACCTTGAAGGTGCATTTCCAAACTAATCGCACTATTCTGAAGCAGTATGAAACGCATTTATTTGCTCTTTGTCGCTGCCATTCATTTCAGTCAACTTGAGAAATCATGCAAGATTGATATAGCAATTTGTTTAATGCTTGTCACCAGGGCTCTCATGAATTGCTATAGGATTCTGGGAAGGTGTATGCCGTTAACATATGATCAATAACGCAAGGATAAATAATGTTGAGTAATCAATCTGACTTAAATGCAACGCCTATTACAGAAGCAGTTGACAAACGAGTACCAGGAAAGGATTCAACAAGTATATCTCTATGGATCCGCCGACGCATTAGCCTATGGGAGGAGGACAATCAAAACTGCTTGGTACATTCACCTCAACCTCATACACATAAGTTTTCAGGACTTGCAATAATTATGTCCAGTGTTCCTTCATCGCATGCATTCACAACTTTATCAAAATACTTGTTAATCTTTTCAGGACGGCTATGTCTTGTTTTGTATTGAATACTGCATGAGGAGATTCTCAGAGACGATTGGTCACCAGTATATGCTACACAAATTTGTGTCATGCTTGATCAATGAAGCGCATCCTGGCCAACGGTACCATACCGTCGCCCCGCTTTTAACTTCGCTGATTATTCGATATCAAAACACCAGTGTTGACAAACAGTGCGATTTGTGGTTTTGCACTAACTTTTAACTGCTCTAAGACAGGCAGTTTGGTAAATATGGTATCACAGCGAGCTTGCTGATTCTGACTGGAGATTGTTGATATGGTTTATCCGCTGAATATTGATAATCCGCACCACATTATAATCCTTTCGTTAACACCTGTCACAGTAGTTGGTGCGACTCGTCTCCATATGACCTTGCTCAGTTCCACTCATCCGCTACAATCTATTATTGAAAGGTCACTTATTAACAATTGATCGATCTCATGCTCTTAACCAACCAGGTACATTTCCTGATTGATCATAAATAATTCGTTATGCAATGAATTTATCTGCCATTAATTTAAATGAACTCTATGTATCATCCTTGGTAGATAGATAAAGTACGTTTCATGGTAATGTCGAGGTACAATGAATTCTCTGTTGATAAAACAAGGTTGTCATACGGTATGTGGAAGGTGTGACCTTTAGACTTGCTCATTGTTATCGTTAGTATATGTTGGCTGTTGAGTAAAAATTTCACATTTCAACGGAAGTAAAAATAATTGTACGTAAGGGTGCACAATATATTACGTTGTAGCGTAAAATATTTCTTTTACCATTGATATGCTGAGTGCCTATCTACTGCATCACGTTTGTAGATGGCTACCAATTCAGATCCACTTTGTCATATAGTGCATTGTAAAGCTTTGTTTTTCACACGTATTTTCCACTTCATCGGCCCCAGATGGTGAGAATACTGTGTAGTTATAATTGCTGCTGCTGCCGCTTCGGCATTTTCCCTTTGAGTGTGACTGTTATGAACACATAGGGGTTGCCTAGTCAGAACAAGGATTGCTAATATATATGCTTGCTGCTTTATTCGTAGTATTGGGTACTATATGTATATTTATAATTATTTTCTTGAACAAGTTGACTGACAATACTGTGCTACAGGACTAAATTTGTTGAGGCGATTTATTTACAATGTAGTCTTTGTGCTCATACATCTCTTTGTGTCGCATTCTTATGTGCACCAAAGTTTAAACAATTTGATAGCACAGCAATGCCTGATGTTACAGAGTTGAATATCCGTGTGGCATAAATCTTATGCGAATCGGAGGATCTGTATCTAGCTTTATATCGGCGCGGGCATGATCACTTATATTCGGTGTTCACTCAACACATTGGCGCTGCCATTTAATGATTGTATACTTCCTCTTGTGGGGAAGGGGGAGAGTTGAAATATAACTGGATTCCTGAGTGAGTTTAATTGCAGATGTTGAAGACTATCTATATATGGGCTTTGTTCCAAGCTTTATATCGGTCCGGGCATAATCCCTACTATACAGTGTTACCCAACACAATGGTGCTGCCATTTTATGTGTCTTCTATCACAAAAACTGTCAATTCTGATCTACATTTTAATATAGTGCATTGCAAAGCTATTTTTTTCCACTTAATCATATGGTGAGTAGACTCGCGTCGATTAGAACAATTTGCATGCCCAAGATGATGAGAATACTGTGTAGTTATAATTACTGCAACTGCAGCTTCTGCTTGTTCTCTCTTGAGAATGACGGCTCTGAACACGTGAGGGATAACTTAGTAATAGCAGGTATTGGTAATATTGATGCATGGTGCTTTATACGTGGTTTTAGGTACTATTTGAATATTTACAGTTTTTTGGCAAGACAGAACAGATTATGAATCCTGTGCGACGCTCACATTATTGTGATCTAGCTATTGTTTTGTTTGTAAGATTCCACACAAAAGAATGGAATAATATTTGCTTGGTTTAGGTAAATTTGATCTGACAGGGTGTTTTCCCTCTTTAATGGCTGTCTTTGCAAACATTTTGCATGTTTGTGTATTGAAAGAATTATCCAGAATAGGCTTGTTTTGTTCTTTACCTCGAATTCTACTTGTTCAATTAAACTGGATGGAATCATTCAGCTTAAGCTAAAAACATCAATTTTATCCTTTACTATTCGTTGGACACTGTTAATATTATCCTCTCGCAAGTCTATAATATTTCGTTCAGCCACCATCAAACTATACCCTTACATATATTTACAGAACGAGACAACATGTAGCTCTTACGTGAGTGATTGCCAGAACATTAGTGAGTTTGTCATTAAATAACAGCGCTTCTTGGAAGCCAGCAAACGCAAGTGCACCCTACACACGTTCATGCCTTGATGGAATCGTCGGTTGACTATCGCGCTATCCATTTTATGATGCCCATTTTACTTTTACTAGCTACGTCAACAATAACATCTCCGTGCTCGGATTTGGTTTTATCCAAGTTCTGAGGGGCGTATTTCTCGTCACTAGCAATGTTACCCCGTTTCGTGCAAGCACTCAGCCATTTGTCCGCTTCATAAATAACAACGCACAACTAATCGATCATCAAATACGGAATGATTAATCTTAGTATCCTGCAAGTACCAAAATCCCAGGAGCATTAAGCAAATTTACAACGCTCGGTGCTCAAATCATTTGATATTGCAATGCTGTAAAAATTTAAGTACTATGAAAATGTTAAGCCTAATCTCGTTGATAGACGTGATGTTACTATTTATAACTAAGCTTCTAGGATATAGTGCTCAATTAAATCTATCTGCTGCAATGCATTGCGATTAAACCAGGTTCAAATTGTTTGCGCAGCACTAGGTTTACGAAATCACAATTTGCAGCTTGTTTGCTAATACTAATTATAGCTATGTGACCCAATGTGATGCTCGGTGGGAAAACCACAAGTGAAAGTTACATTAAGTAGCTTGTGAGCTCAAGCAAATAATATTATGGTTTCCGAATTCTTCGGATAAACCGGCGATTTCAGACTGGCACATGAATGCATGGTGTGAATAGTTTGTTTGATATTACAAGCAACACTGTGTCTAGCGGTAATGCTGCCACTGAAGGGGTAGGAATGCTGCAACTTCACTTTCCGTTAGGCAAAGACGTATGCACATGGAAAATCATGTGATTTTATTTTAAGCCTTGAGCTTTGGTCCTTTCCGAAAACCACTAGCAATACGGTGTTGTGCTTTTCTATGCTCCTGTCACAATTACACCCTGACTCGATATCAGATATGAATGTTTGGACATATTGTATGATATATCCCGTTCAAAGCAATGCGCAATTCTGCGCTTGGCCGAATCGGATAATATGCATTCTTTGTTTAGTTTGTAGTTCAATCTCCTACCGCCTAGAGTTAAGCGGCACTTGAATTAAGTGCTTTTCGAATATGGTCGGTATAAACAGATGGTCTATCATTGTAAGGAAAGTGTCGTATGTCTCACTGAACAACGATCATGGGAGATTGCTTTGTACACATCAACCCAACACACACCAACTACGTACTTTATTTCCATTAGTGGAAGTTTTTTTGCAAACAATTAATACCAGAGTTTAACATGAAAATGAAACACACGTACATTGAAGGTCCAACGATCAAATTCCGCAATGAATAACGCACACTTGCTCTGTAACTTGCCACCATAATTACGAATGTAATGAAAGAGTATTAATTCAATAAGGCTCTGTGAATGGTGTACATTGGAAAAGTAATCTTATAAGTATGCTCTTACTTACATTTTATTACAATAACATCAACACGAACCTTCTATCACTCTATACTGAATGATAACCATTTCGAAAGTTTTGACATTTTTTTAACGCAGGTAAATTATATCTTCTGTTTAAGAAGCACTACACTGCATAATGTTGAAAGCAACTGGCAACTACGAATCAATGTTATGTTGACTCGTTTGTTAGTAAGATGGACCGAGTTTCCTATGATGAACAGTAAAATAACTAAAAGCGGAAAGTGGTTCCATATAGCTCCGTTACTGGCTTGCATATATTATCATTGCGCGTAGTTGAATTTAATGGTTTTTTAACGTATTTTCTATTGTATTTTCATGACAGGGCTACTTCAGTTGTTGGCATTGAAAGAGGAATGGGATAAGGGAGAGCCAATGAGACGGAAACACGAATTAACATAGATCGTTATCAATCATCAGTGCCTGTCCGGCTTTGTTACTAGCCATCACGCAGCAGCATCACACAGCCTGTACTGTGAGCGTCACTTTGCGAACATAACCATTTTGCTTGGCGTCTGTGTGTGTGGTACGTACGATTCCAGACCCAATGATGTGCACATTTATGACCAGTGGCAGCGTTTGTTCTATACAACAATGAGAAAACTTCACTTACATCGAGTATGGCAGCAGTAACAAGTGGAAAGCAAGATGAAAGATGTGGCTGTAAAGTCAACGACGAGAACATGGTCACCTAAGTGTGAGGGTAAACTGACTGTGGCGCAATAATGGTTATTCACAGCCTCGGAAGTTCGCCATAAAATATGATGCTTTGTCGAGGGCATGCAGTTTGGCTCCAGTCTGGGCCGGCAGAAATGAGGCACGTGAGCTTTGAAAAATATATGCCCCTTTTATAGCTTTTAGAGGGCGAATAATATAGCATGACCCTGGGCGAGTCACGCGACAGTCGGTGCTCAGTGGTGTAACGAGGCAAGATTGCATGACACAGGTCTGCGGGCGTTCATGACCTTTCTGTGAAGCATTGCTTCTTACATGTGAATTATTACCTCACCACAAGGCGATATGTGCATAACAAAAAATTAAGTGCGGATATTTTACTGAATTATACCCAGCAAATCATAAGTATTTAGGAATGAATTCATGATTAGCTTTGCTCGAATATTTTAACCTCTACTATTTGAGCCTTATCATATATGGCAGTCGAACACAAGCAAATACTATTCATAGCAGAATTTTGTTACAACAATGACGTTTTCTTGAGTTAAAAGGCCGTATCTTCGTGCTTGTTAACGACAGCTGGGTATCAATCATTCAACATTGCAAAGAAAGAAACATCTTATGCACTTGATTAAAACAGTCTAATACAGTCTGCGATAATGACGATTCAGATTTATGCTCTTGATTTATCAGCATTCTAAAATTAAAGGTTTCTTGATCATTTAAGGTAATTCCGACACATAACCAGACAAATATGCTTGCTATAACACAAGGTGCTACCAAAATATCCACTGTCAAGGAAATTTCTGTAAATCGATAGTGTATCGATTAATACATAGGTCTTATTCTAAGCTATACATAATGACTGTTCTATGCGCTGGCTTTGGCAGCTCATTGCCGAATAAGTATAAGTGGATGTAGGGTGTAAGTATGATGGAAAGTCAAGACATGTCAATATTGGAAGAGCCTAAAGTAATAATCGTTTCAGTTGCTTTTGCAGCTTTTATATGATAAAGTATGATTGAATACGGATGACTTCCGGTTTGGTTAGGTATAGGGTGTAGCAATGTTTAGTTTGAAAAATCATATTCTAATACACTGCAGGCGTCGTAAAATGGATGATTGGTAAGCCTTTGATACACGACACACATATCGTTAATTAGTTAAATATATAGCGAATCTTAATTCTTTATGGTGGCTTTCGATGGCAGAAAATAATTGTATGTTATTCCCATGGAGTTACATGTGGAATCGGTCGATTATATCAACGCATAATTTTTCATAACTGTAAATCAGTCAAGGACTGTAGGTTAATATCACATTATCTATAATGATTTATGGTGAGTGAAATATGAGCAATACCGCTGGACACAAAAATATGCTTACAACATTTGAATTCAAATAGATGCTTTGTATTGTCGCTGGGTTATAGTCGTCTGTTCTCATTAATGACTGCGAGGGCAATGATAACGTCTCAGCTGTGAATACTTTGTCGCATGGTGTTAAATAAGATTTGATTATTGCGAATGCAAATGAACACTGCTCCGTTACTGACTTGGATTGACTGTAATAAGGACCAAGGTAGTGTACCATGAATAATAGACTAGGTGGCCTAAGTAATGGCAAGTTAGCTTTATGATGCTTTGCGTGGGGCTCTAAAAGCATTATGCATACAGTTCATTATAAATAACTTCGCTTCAAAACTACGACACATTCCATACTAATACAGTATTAAATCAAATGTGGTTCCATCTTTGTCGTTAATGAATTGACAAAGTTATCAACATTCTGAGATCTATTATGTGTGTGCGGGTTTTAGTGGTTTCGGTTATCAACCGACAGTTAATGTGATTTACTTTTTTGTATTCTGCATTATCTTCAATGCTTACAAGAACTGGGTTTGAGCGCTCAAGGAGATTACACATCAATATATTGGTAAGGTTATGTAACGTCAGTAGATATCCTTTATGTAGCCCCTGTTTTTGTGTCATAATAGTATAAATATATAGAGGGTGGGCCTCCAAGACCTTGTGCGTATTCACACACTCGAAGATGCCAGAGATGGATAAGTTATTCAGGCACAAAGAGTGTTATTGGGTAAAATACACGTGTTCACATGACACAATGCCTGTTAATCAGATTAGGTCATTGGTATTTTTAATGGCGCCTTTTGACCCATCAAACTGCTGCAGTCAAGAAAACTAAATTGCACAGAATCGATAATCTGGTGTTTTTGTGACACTGCTTTTTGTGACACTGCTTATTTCATCTATTTGGACATGCATTCAATCAGGTAACTAGTTCTATGCTGTGGTGCATTTTAATGAACTGTTGTGAGTGACGTATTCCGTACAGCCACACTTTCTCTCAGAAAAGGAAGTTTCAAACCAGGATCCTTGATTGTGATGCCCTATCCACCAAGGATGTGTTAGTTCGTGACTTCTCAAAAATTGCGAGTATCTGTTCCTGTTAAATACTACTTTAATGTCTGAAGATGGCTATGATGTCAGAGGATACGGTTTCCATTCTGCAACCATAAGCAGTCATCGTAGATTATTTATGTGCAGAAAGCTAACACCCTATGTACTGTAATGTATCATCCTTCATTCGTTTTGCTTGTCAGTCTTTCTTGCCATAGCGTTATTGTTTCATATAAGAGAATATCGTGTAAATAACAACGCTGGTCTGGAATCAATATGCTTTCGTCGATTGTGTTTTCCGGTTTTTCCAATTTCTTAAATCCCTCTGTTACAGGTTATCTATATTAATCGTGTATGCTGAGAATACCGATTGCAAAAAGACAGGAACTATTCCGAGAGAAGTGTTCGGGCATTTTATCGAACCCTGCACCCAAAGATATTTACTATGGGCGTAAATCTTATAATATTCGTTGTAAATTGATTTTTATTGCTCTATAAAACCTATGTAATTGCTTTCAGCACATATACATCATCCTGATATCCCCGCCGCTTCTACTTCTGCATAATGAAGCTCTGAGGTGAATGGTGTTCGGAAAATGGGTTAGCGTTGTCATTAGGTAAATGAATTGGTACTACTAAATCTCGTTGAACCGCGGTTTTCGTTAATCACAGCCCATCAACCACAGGAAACCATTATAGGATTATTGGACATCCCAGTGAACGATCTAAGACTACCCAATTTTCTACTGTAAATTTTGAAATAGGAGTGTAGATAGTATTACCGTATCTAGTTAACTCCTGCGTTACTATCTAAGATCTATTTGATCTATGGAAATACATATGATGCTTCTGATAACGAGGTATAAAGGAATAAATAGGAATCGAGTTGATGATGCAAGTCATAAGTATTGTTGATGATTGCTGAGTCGTCTTGTTCTAAAGATGGCAATTAAACACTCAGTTGCTGAAAAGATAGCGATAAAAGGAGAGACAACAAAGACGGGTGTGATCAATTATACCGCATAATTTAATTTGTTACTTAAATTGTCGAATAGTGGTATCACCTGTCTGTTTCGTTGTTGATAATTATTCGCCGTCGGAAAACTCGCGGCAATAACACATAAAAACCACCTTGTTGGCGATAAATCCCTCTTTGTTAAAGACACTGAAGCATATATCATTCATGTGAAAAAACTGAAGTATATGTTTATGGAAAATATGATGTGTGACTGCGATTGATATGCCAATTTTAGCTGAGGTCGAAAGGCCTTGCCACCATCTATGATAAACTATAATTGCAGTTAGCAATGGAGCAACTTTTCCACTTCTCTAGTTAATCACAAAACAGCACCCGTCATCGATCAAACCATTGAAGCCATTATATCTCCAAGCCCAGGTCGTCGACTTTTGTTGGTTTTCATGTCTTGGAGCGATGCAACACCATAAAACATAACATAACCAGGATTTTAATAAGGTGCGCTTTGCCTTGGTGCTGCACGGTGCATCAAATACTACTCATGGTTCTCAGCCACTTGCTTAGGATGATTGCCTCTATTTAAATGCTTTATACGTGTTGGTGAATCTACATTGGGCGCCAATGGGGCAAACCCGCATGATGTGAAATCTTTGGCAATATTAATACTTTTTGCATTCATCGGGCAAAGTACATGAGCACATTCATTTCTTCGTGTCGTAGCCTTTTTCGAAAGCATTTGTTACAATAGGCCATACTGACGACACGATAAGAATAGTTTGCTCCCGCTGATATTCATGTAGAAATAGATTGATTCTAAGAATGTGACGTTTGCAGTTCTCATGAATGCGTGCCTGCTGTTCTGCATGCCGCTGCAGTATTGGGTATAAGGTAACTCGATTTGAGTAGGTAATTCGATCTCAAGAAGCAAGGCTCACCACTACTCTTTCAAGATGGATTACATTATAGGCAACACATCCGTGATAAAATATTTCACACACAATTTTTTATTTCGTCAGCAAAGGAAGGTCATCTAGTAAAATATCAAAAACCATGTAGATGGAAACCACCTCATTTACTGCGATATTAACACGATAATGCTAGTGTAGGCCTGTAATCGATCCAATGACCGCTGTTTCAAAAGCTTATAATGATGTTGGTAATAA
>CM067346.1:1156693-1256599 GCA_034190875.2 Urechis unicinctus
ATGCTTAAAGTAGCCACATCTATAAACTCAGGCTACTTTGTACACGCCAGTATACTACCATGCTGAAAGTAGCCACATCTATAAACTCAGGCTACTTTGTACACAAGAGTATACTCCCATGCTTAAAGTAGCCACATCCATAAACTGAGGCTACTTTGTACACGCCAGTATACTCCCATGCTGAAAGTAGCCACATCTATAAACTCAGGCTACTTTGTACATACCAGTATACGCCCATGCTTAAAGTAACCACATCTATAAACTCAGGCTACTTTGTACACGCCAGTATACTCCCATGCTTAAAGTAGCCACATCTATAAACTCAGGTTACTTTGTACATACCAGTATACGCCCATGCTTAAAGTAACCACATCTATAAACTCAGGCTACTTTGTACACAAGAGTATACTCCCATGCTGAAAGTAGCCACATCCATAAACTGAGGTTACTTTGTACACGCCAGTATACTCCCATGCTTAAAGTAGCCACATATATAAACTCAGGCTACTTTGTACATGCCAGTATACGCCCATGCTTAAAGTAACCACATATATAAACTCAGGCTACTTTGAGCATGTCTGGCTACTCCAAAGTTGCCATATCAATATGCTCGGGCTATTCCCATACTGTAAGTAGCCGCATCTATAAACTCAAGCTGCCCCCTGTGCTGACAGAAGCTTCCAGCATCAAGTTCATAACAATGGGTAAATAAAAGATTTTTATTCTTGAGTAAAATATCAACATGGAGCAATTACAAGCACAACTGTGAAATAGGTCTCTGTACGGGGCGTGCCCAATGGGAGTTTTCTGAAACATATACACATGTTGTAAAATGAAACCTGAGTATATAGATGTGGCTTCTTTCAGCATGAGTATGTCACATGGAGAAAGTTTAAGGGGCGAATACTAGCATACACACTCTTTAATATTTCCATTTATATGATCACAGTAAATGCGCTCAGGGGCTCCGCTCACTCTCGCTACTTTATGCATGGTGCAACTATGATCCTCCCCGCTCTTGTGCTATGCTACTTACTGCATAACACTACTTTCTGCACGCGACGAGGCACGCTGAAAGTATCCGAGGTTTTTGTGCATGCGCAGTGCGGTCTTTCGCTACTTTGTGCATTAAGCTACTTTCTGCATGTGACACCGGTTAGCAGGTTACCCGCGTCAGTTATTCTTGCTCAAATAAATCTTAGCTAGCTGACCAAAGTTGTCAGTCCTGCATCCTGAATCATAACTTTTAGTTTCTCCCGTTAAAAGATTTATTCGTAAGAAAGATGAATTTCTGTGACATTTAGATCTATAACCATTGTAGCCAGTAAATAATATGCATAAAAAGTGGTGTTTAAAATGTGTGATACATTGTGTCACATTAATACACTATGTAGAGGATTTTCGAAAGCTGTGTGCATCATATGTGCAGTGTTACAAATACTTATAATTGCATTATAATCAGAGGGAGTATATTATGTCTTAAGTTAAATATAACTTTTAACTTTTCCTAACATGGAATTGTAGAGCTATGGCATGCATAGACTAACTGACGTATACATCTCACAAAAAACATGAATAGGTTCTGATGACACATGCTCTGATTTCTTTAATGAATGCAGACTAACATTTTGTTCAAGAATTATATCTAGGTCAATTAAAACAATTTGAATATGTTGCTTTTATTTTATCATGAGTACAGAAGATAAAGTTCTTATTGTTTGTGTGCAGCTGTCTAATCAGTGTCTTGGTTATTTATAAAAAAAATCATAATAGCCACGAGGTCCATAAATTATGAACACAGAAAACAAATACAATCACTGATGATAAGCTTTATTTGTGAGGCATTGTGATAAGAATTACACACAGTGAAGCTTTATGTGCTGTAACATATTAAATCCCTCCTCTCACAACTACAAGTCTAATAACTCAAATATACCACCTACCACACTGCGGAGCATTTACATCATCACAGTGGAGCCTAGTATTACACTCTTTATACTCATATTTAGAAACATCACATGTATTACAATATATCTCAGGGGTAGCTCAATTCAGAAATAAAACCCGTAGCCTTACAAATTAAGATTACCTGAATATAACTAACTATGCATTTGCATCATGACATACAACAGTTAACCAGAACTTCTATTTACAAACTTCACACTCTATAAAACAGCTATGTCAGTGACAGAAAACTCAAATATAAAACAGCATTACAAATTAAGATTATCTGAATACAAATTACTATACAGTTGCATCTGAGTTGGTATTCTACAATTTACCAAGTTGAGGTTGATGTACTGCTACTTAAGATTATCTGAATACAAATTACTATACAGTTGCATCTGAGTTGGTATTCTACAATTTACCAAGTTGAGGTTGATGTACTGCTACTTAAGTTATCAAAGTGAATTCAAATTGCTGCCAACCATTTCACCAAACCCTGGCAGACCAAACATTTGCAAACAACAACAAAAAGCAAAACAAAAAAAAAATACATTTTGAACTGTGTAACAGACAAAAATTACTTATTTTCCCTTGGATTGAATTTCCTTAGTATGTCCCTAATGCGCCGAAACCTTATCTTGTCAGGAGTGTCAGGGTATTTTAAATTGAGGTAGTGTCTGAAGGTCTTATCAGATGTCATTTCTTCAATGTCCTTCAAAGTAGTCCCAGTAACACCAACATCCCCAGCTGTGGTGGCGAGATACAATATTTCTTCTTCAGAAAGCTTGGCTCGGGGCACACTCGGTTTGACACTTTCCTGTTTAACATAATAAATAGGAGGTCGAATAATCATATGCAAATACTTTTGACTTTGGTTGTAGTTTAATGTCCCACTCAATATACGTGTGTTGTTTGGAGTAAATTATATGCAAAGGTCTTACAGATGACTGAATTTAGTTACTAGGAAAGCATACCAAGAACCAGTCCTCTGTGTTGTCGTCAGTGTGGTCAGAGTGATCAGAGTGAACTTCATCCTCCTCAGTATGGTCCGAGTGATCAGAGTGAACTTCATCCTCCTCACACACGGGTCTGTCAGTGTTTGCTGACTGACGGGGTGAAGGACAGTCATTGGTTGCTTCTTATATTAGCAATAACACAATCATATAAATTTTTCAACACCTAGCCACAATAAATATGTTGTTCAGTTACTGCATCTCAAATGCTTATGTTATCAATAAAATATTGCACAAGTGATTCAGCATATTTTTCAAGTTAATCTTTTGTATGAATAAGGCCAGTACACCAAACATATGCAGAATACACTTGTCGCTGCACTGTTACATGGAATGCCTGTTATTGTTGGAATACTATACACACCTTTGCTGCTGGATGAAGCACCAATCTTGATTTTTTTGATGTCATAACCAGGCACTTCTAAATCAGCAAAAACAAGAACAATTCTTGATTTCAAACCCTGCCAATTAATTGCCACTGGTTGACAATCAAAATTGGTAATTGCAGTATTACCTATGCAAGTCCTATCTTACATGCATACATGCATACATATATCCATACTCGACAGGTTACAACACCTGATTCCACTACAGCACAACTGCTATTATAAATGTTGTCTAACAATTGTCATAATTTCTTTAATACCATCCGCCAAAAAGATTACAGCAGCTTGTTTATAAAAAGTAATGTTAATCAACTATCCTCTTCTCTTACACAGACACTGGGGGTTCATTTTACATACCAAATTCAACGTCGTTTAGGTCTTGCTCGTCAACAGCGGACTCGGTGAGGATCTTCTTTAAAAACGGCAGAGATGCGTACATTTTTCAATGTCGTTAAGCACTTGTTGTATGTCCTCTGTTGCACTGAAGAACTATGCATCATTAAAGATGCAAGATCATTCCTATCTTTCTCTGGCAGCAGACCAGAAACTAATGTAGCTGCCAAATGTCTGAGTTTAGTCATTGTAATTCTGAACAGCAAACAAAAAATTCAAATAACATCCAATAGCACAAGTGATTACAATATAGCTAAGACGCACACTTGCATTTACACATTTTTCAACAAGTTCACCGCCATTGTTTCTTCTTTAAAATGGAACAGACAAGTTTCAAGTAACTGCACAGTCAGTGTTGGGCATTGTCCCTACCTTTTCTCAACACCTGCATGTCCAAGTTCTGTGGTAAGAGCCGCTGCCACTGCCCCACCATCTAGCTGTGTCCCGTTCCAGGTGATGAAAAGAAAGGGTGAAACAGTCTTCATTCTGTACGATGATATATATCTGCCCATGTCCTGATGCAAGACCTTGTCCATCACCACATCAGCAGGACCATATGTGTTTGATGTTTTGTGGTCAACCACTTGTACAACATAATGCCCATTTCTGAGACTGGCCTTTGAGAACTCCTCCATCCTCATATTGATTATACATCCTGTACGATGGCAGTTGGCAAGTGCAACACGCATAATTAGGTAATTCCTTACCATAGTATGATTTACTTGATTGGTTGCAGCTTGGTCTTTGCATAGCTGTGCTGCTGTTTTTGCTCTAGCACTGCTCATGTATGCCATGATGTCATCAGGGTTTATCAATGGATTGCTTGTGTTTCTTGGCCGCTGTTTGTCCTTTTTCACTAGGGATTTGAGCCATGAGCCCAGACTAGATTCGAATATCTTAATTTTTGAGCAGTCATAGCCAAATTGTCCAACAGATGACATCATTGCTGCATACTTTAGAAATAGTTTCAGCGAATTTAGATAAGTTCTGGCAGTGTTAGGCAGCCATTCACCACTATCCAATTTAGCCTCAATAACATTCGCAATGGGCTGGTAAGCCTCATCGATAGGACCTGTCACATGCCTCATAAGATATGAAACTTGGAGGGAATGCTTTTCTGCCTGAGACCGTTTCAGTGTACCACCACGGAAACTTGCTAGGTATGACTGAAAACCTTGTAGCTCCTTCTCCTACAGAAACATTATAAGCTCTTTGTGGTAGAGGCATGAGTCATAATTACAAAACATAACAATATATGTGAATCTGAACCATCATAAATGTATTCTATTGTTTGTATAACAAATTAAATGGGTGACAACTAACTGTCATCTCATGCTTGAGACTTTTCATAAATGAGGATAGTAATATCTTTTCACACAGCGGGCTATTTTTTAAAAGTACAGATCTGCCAACACACTGCATGGTTAATATGCACAAAATATAAACACATACCTTGTCTTTATAGGAAGTGAATGATGCCTCACTGCTGCAACTGGGGTTATCCTGCAGTAACATATCATAATGCATTAACATTTAAAAAAGTAATTTTGTAATGCGACCAATATTTATAAACCACTACAAAGCTTAAATGTACAGCTTTGATGTGCAAAAAAAAATCCAACACAAACCTTGTTTCTAAATGAAGTGAAGGATGCCTCACCGCTAGACCTGGAGTTATCCTGCAGTAACATATCATAATGTACTAAAATTTTAAAAAGTAATTTTGTAATGCAATCAATATTTATAAACCACTACAAAGCTTAAATATACAGCTTTGATGTGCAAAAAAACCCGTAAACACAAACCTTGTTTTCACATGAAGTGAAGGATGCCTCACCGCTAGACCTGGGATTATCCTGCAGCAGTATATTGTCATATAATTCTATAATGCAATCAATATTTAGACCATATGTAGCCCACTCATTATGATGTCACTAAATTCAGTTAGCTGATAATTATTTCAACAGGGCTGGCTACAGATTATGTCGGTAAATACATGCATTCATTCTTTACCATAGTATTTTATAATTCCTCAACTAGCACATTGATAGCACAATTGATTATACACAAATAGCCTACAGTTTCTAACAACTGAACAATATTTTTAAATAGTCGCTTTTGCAAACCTCAGAACAAGTGAATGCAGTTGACTTCCGTTTATGTCTGCCAAAGTACTGGCAACTGTTCTGTTAAAAGCATGAAAAGCAGCAGAGATAATACTGGAATTCATTTATTCCAGGAAAACAAATCTAGTCTAGGTATAATCAAATAAGACATTTTGCAAACTAATTCTGGCAGTACACAGCATACAACACCAAACCACACGTACAACACTCTCAACATTTACAGAACACAGACTACAACTCCTTATCTCATATAGCCATCTGCAAATCTCATGTATAGCACCCACCCACATTCTGTACACACTAAACGTGAACCTACACATAACACAAATTACAAATAAGCTATCCCATTGCTCATTAATATACTCAAAGACTACTCTACCATTAGCTTCTTGTATGTTGCATCATCTTTTGAGAAGTGATGCTTTCTTCTTAGATGGTGGTCAAGGCGCACCAGCACAGACTCACACAGCGGACACACCTTCAGAAGCCTCTTGGTCTGCATTTCAGAATGAGTGGCAAAGATTAAGTCATTCGTTATTTTTATTCCAATTTATCACATCACAATAACATTGCTTTAACTAGCATGCAACATCATTTCTTTTGTCTGTGACCTTTTCTCTTATAGCAGTGGTTCTCTTTATGCAACAGCCCTCCTTCTTACCAAGTATATGGCCAGCTTTGGCTGATAGAAGGGGTTGCCATTAAAAAAGCAAGAGCGAATGTTTCAGCAAGTCTCAAGTTTTGGCAACTCAGTGAATTAGACCTTGGTGGATAGCCAAGTTCAATCAACAATCACTTTACTTACTTTGCTTGATCTTTGATTGTAACTGTCCGCTACAATCATGGGCATGATGTGCACATTTCTGTAATTTCCATGCACCCCCAAGCACGAAATCAAATGTCGGTTCAAATTAATGACTTGCTTTTTGCACTTTAAGCATGTCTTTTCTTGCTCTTTGAGGATCTTACTACTGCTTTGAGTGCTTCAGGACTTGTCATTTTCCTGTTTGAACAGACATGTATTAGGTTCAGTTTCCATTAAACAACTACAACGAACAACATATAAAGACAGCAGGCTCTGTTGACACCTACACCAAGCTGCAGACACAGCAATAACAAACACACTGTCAGTGACCACACACCTGCTGTGTTTCAGGCTTAATAGCAAATAATGTACATACAACCTTATAGGTAATGAACAATATTTTGTCAGGCAAGTAAAGTCAAGCCTTCACCACACAAGATTGTTTTATCAATATTCACAACTGTTTATGTTTTCTGAGAGAACTTAAAATATCATTAACCACTAACTTGATTGGAGAAGTTACTGTGGTAATTTGTGTTGGTTCAAGCTCTAGGTGCTTTGTTGGAGATGCTACTTCGGTGATGTAAGATGTATCAATCAAACTAGAGTCGCTAAAATACAGAGAATAAGCACAAAACATGAGTAGGCTTATTCAAGAACAGCAAGCAACTATAATACCTCACTAGGTAAGTTGTTGATATAATTACCTGCTGTAAGAATCTACAATGGAACCACTAGGGTGGTAGTCATCATCACTGGATTCATCGTTATCAGCCTCACTGCACTCTGCACCCTCCTCCATGACTAAAAATTAGAGTAGCATTTATGATGATCATGGAAATGATGAGGAGAATGGAAAGTTATTTTATAATATTTAATATGGAAGTTTTAGAACATTCAATAAAATTTCAATATAATACTTTTTACTTGATGAAATAGTGTTGTTTTTAATGTGTTGTTGTACTGCCACAATAGTACTGCATAGATGATACTAAGAAGGATGAAGTAACTCTATAGTATATGGTACATAGGAGATCTTTAAACTTAAATACATCAGTGTTAGGACAGGATTAAAATAACACAATATTGTTAGCTACAAAACATAAGTTACAGTTACAAATTTATTTGTACATAAGATGTTATGTTCAACACACTGACAAATAACAAAACTTACCATGGAGGCCCACTGTAGATTTTGGTTGCTAGACAAGATCAAGCAATTATTGACATTCTTTTTAGAACAGGTGTACATGTTTGCTACTGGTCATATTTGCTGTGCAGAAACCAACATGAATTCAGACATACTGTTAGAGCTCTTACCATGGAATTGTTTACTAGTGCTGGATGTAGTTTCAAAATATGTCGGTAGGCACTGCTCAGCTGAAACACAAATATAAGTGTTATTTTGACTTTTAGCATGCTATGCAGCATGGGTATGATAAACACAAAATTGTTGACAGTGTACAGACAGAAGGAAATAAAATTTATATATATATATATATATATATATATATATATATATATATATATATATATATATATATATATTTTATATATATATATAAAATTACCTTGTGTTTTTGTGGTGTTGGTGGGACAATCTCAACTTCAAAATCTGGTGTCTCTATAAACAAGACATCACCGAAATGAGTGGAAAAGAAAAAAGACAGTATACATGGAGCACACCAGCCATTTTCCATCCATAATAATGGAAATATTAAAATACACTACATGCTATAGCCTTATCGTTCCTAGACTGTGTTAAATAAAAACACGCCCAAACAAAACATTCTATATAGTGCTCTTCAAGTCTATATAAACAATTGCAACTGCTGGCTTGAATCTGGCTTGGTAGTCTACACAAACCTCATTAAGTGTTGGATAATGGTGCAGAAAATCCAATGCATGGCACCTTACAACAAAGAATTGAGTATAAGTAATGATTCATTACCACTGAAAAGAATATTTACCTTCAGCCTGGGAACAAGTATGCCAGATTGCCTCTGTTTCACCTTTAACCTTATCATCTGTATTGACAACAACTGCTCATAAAAATGTCACCATCAAAATCAACACACTTAGCATATTGCATAAAGCAGGTTTTAATTGTACTTTAATATTTCTTGAAAAACAAATATCGTAAACAAGGTAGAGACTGCGCCACTTTTGTATTCAGTCTTATCATCAGCATTGACATTGCCAAACTCTCAATGTAGTCAGCTACAAAACCAACAGACAATAAGCTATATATTAAAATCTTAATGATCTTAGTTATGACAAATGCTGACACATACCTTCTACCTGTAAACTATCATGGCAGACTTCACCAGTTTCACATTCAGTCTCAGTATCTGCATTGACAAAAACAGCCTATAATCATCAACTTATCTGATTTATGAGTATTTTTCAGATTTCAAGGATCGCAGTAAAACATCAGTCAATTATTATGTAAACTTTGAACTGTTCAGCTATAAGCCATACATAACTTAGGTGCTAACACATTAAACAAATAAGAGTAATAAAACTATCCTATAGTACAACTTACTGGTAATGACAGGTGACTGATCATCTCCTCTGCCCTGTAAATTAAATGCCAGATAAATAACATTGCAAAACACAGATGCAGACAATAAACATAAAACTGATTCAAACACTAGTAAAGCATACTGATATTGCTGATCATAATGAGGATGACAATAATTATTACAGCAATAACATTAATAATAATGCGACCCGAGTTGATGTTGATATGTCCTCTGACCGGAACTAATCTGGGCAACAACTAAAGGAAATGGCCTATGACATTAATGCACGGTTCATTGTATACATACATATGGGAGATCAAGTGAAGCAGGAAGATCCAAAGATCAATCTCTCTGATAAATAGTCATGAAGCCATGTTAAGGCTAACAGCATGAAAGTTGGTAGCCCTAAATTTTTTTGCCACAGATTTGTTTTACGGTTGCCATGGGCTGTTTAAAGTGACAGCTCAGTCACCTCTTTCATACATCGCTACAAACATCCGAATCTTCATCAATACTTTGACACACAAGTGTTCTCATGCAACTGCAGCCTATACTTATTTGTTGTCACTATATTCTGCTCCACTGAAGATAAACGAGTCATTGACATTGTTTACAAACGCAAGAGCAGCAAACATGAACGCCGACTCAAAATAAAAAGTCAAAATTGCCATTTCTATGTTTGCGTGCAATTGGATAAAACTGGCTCAAATAATGAATATTTATAATGTTAAGTATATCTCACTATCAGGGTCAAAGTTTAGCGATGTCATGTACATACGTTCCGATTGGTTAACGCTAGAAATGTTACCGGTCAGAGGTCACTGTTAAAAGTCTACACCCCGGTATGCATAGATATGTCTCCCAGTCAGACGAACAGGATGCATTAATGCAACTCACGCCGTGAAAGGGTGTAAAAATCAAAAGCTTATCAATATTAACAAGATCAAAATTATAACATCAAAGTACCAGCTTAACCGAATAAAAATCAAAAAGCTGTTGCTTACTTTACTGGATCGTTGCTTGTAGCTCTCTTCCACAAGGTGAGGCATGATATTTATATTGCGTAACCTCCCAGAAAACTCTCCCATGCATCTGACCAAATGTCTATTCAAATTAATAACTGCCTTTTTACACTTCAGACAGGTCTTTTTTTTGTTTTTTGGTTACGAGCATTGGATCGCAGACTTGATTCACATTCAGGGTCCTGTTGGGAGAGATATTGCATGGTTCATGTTAGATGGATATCACACCTTGCACAATATGATATGCATGCTTTATAGATACACCATATGATGCAGTGAATATGATGTTTATAATATCTAAAACATTATAAGACTGACCTTTTTGTGGGTGGTGTTGGGACTTTGTTGGATTCATCAGGCTCCATCAATGACTCAGACTCACTGCTATAACAAAATATCCAAAACATTAGGTTGTATAACAACAGCTAGGAAAATATACTTAAAAGTTTGGGATATTCTACACCAGGTATTTACCTGCTTAAATAATCCACATCAGAAACACTTAGCATGTATTCATTGTCACTGGAATTGTCACTTTCAGCATCCTCCTCAATAGCTATATCACACAAAATGTATGGATACAAAATATACTGGGTACTTCATGCATAACATACACATTGAATGTATACCAACTGGACAGAAATTCTTTTTGAAAATAAGACTTGCTTTGTTTCATGGTTATAATGCCACTGTGGTGATTTAAATGTGAAATATATAGGGTGAATGATGCTTCTGCCCTCTCTATTGCTTGTTCACAAGTCCTTACTCAGTCATAAACCCATCTATTTCTTTGATGGAAACTTGATTGAACATCCACTTGGTCACCCTCCTTAGTGTACTTGTTTAAATGTTACAATAAATGAGAAGGCCTGCTTTTCTCAGTAATGTATTATAGAACATGCCAATAATTAAGGTCCATACCATCACCATCCACTGCCGATCTTCATTTATGACAAGTACAATATCTTTATTTACCTTCCTCCTGAGAATCAGTGCACTTGGCTGCCTGGGGTAGCTCATCAGTTAGCATCTCTGTCGTTAGAGATACTCCAACAAGTGGCTCAGAAACCTGAAACTCTGTGCCTGTAATTATAAAAACAGCGACCAAGTATTTTTGCAATATAGCAATCTTAATTCAGAGTCAGTTTAAATGTAAATATCCAAGAAAATGTCTTACCATCTTGTTGAGAAGTATTAGTGTTATGCAGGTGATCAAGTGGCACTTTGTCAGGCTCCATCTGTGTCATAAGAGATCCTTCATTTCTTGGCCCTGATGCCTGACAAGCTGTGGTAAATATAAAAATCGTGTTGTTGTGATTATTTGGTGATCTAAAACTTAAGAAGTTGGTCAACTCTCTGAAAGCAGGTATTCAAAAAACAATTGCTATTAACTGTACCATCTACTGGACTTTCCTTCAACGTCACTGCCCTCGATATATCCTCAAGATATGTGTTAAAGTAACTGGGCAATTTCTTCTTTACCAAAGCTGAAACAGCACAGAATAGGGTAAGAACCTACTGATGCACATTAACTGGTTATTTTCAACAAAACAAATTGTAACTTAATGGTCTAAAAGCTATAAACACATTGTCTCGCTCACAAACCCAGGGCTTGTGAGCTAAGATTTTTCCAAAAAAAGATGTTTGATGTCAAACAGCGCGAGTATGAACATTAAGTTAAAACACGGGTAATGAGGGTGACGTTATTTGTTGTTATTGCATCTGATAGTGCAAATGAATTGAAAATTGGGATGCATGTTTAACTTGGTAATAAAGTCATAGGGAAAAGACATCTTAGGGTCAATCTCTCTGAATCCAAAGTTAGACTACTACACAAAATGACCTTTCTAGGGAGCGACAAACACCTTGTTGCGCAATATCTTTAAAAACCAGTGATATATGGCTTATTGTTATTCTAAAGCTGACACAGTGATTTGAAGCAAGAGTATCCCAGGTGAGGCTTGTCCATTGCAGAGTAGCCTCACCTGGTATAATCTTGTTACGAATCCCTGTGACATACTGGTGGACATGATGGATGATGGAAGACTTTTCGCAGTAGTGATGGAGAGCTGTCTAGGAGTCTTTTTAACTGATTTAAGAAGAAGATAAAATACACTCCCTATTGCATTAAAAAGACTGGTGCAATTTTGGTCACCCACCTTATCAGCAGCACAAATGTCAAACAAAGTTAATTAATTTCAAATATGGGGGATGGGTTAATGGCCAAGTAAAAGCCTGTGAGCAAGGAGATACAATGGTTATGACTGTACAAGAATGAGAATCAGTTGTTTGCGACTCTTCATATCAAGACAATACATACCTTTGCCCTTTTCCAAATATGGATCATCTGCATTGAATTCTCTGATGTTGCTAGGCAGGACCTCAATCCTATTTAATTCCAAAATGAAACATGTAAAAAAAAGAAATTAATTTTGTGTGTGAATGAGTTGTATTCAAAAATTAACAATTTTGCATAGCTGCATTTGATAAAAAACTGTCATTCATTTCAGCAGCAAATTGTCAATAAGAATAGCTATGGGAGTCTAAATGCAGTCTGATAATGAAAGGTTACACGAAGTAGCAAGGTCAAATTAGCCATAATGGGTAAGCGAGCTGTTGCATGGATATTTCTAAAAACCACTCACGCATCTGGCTCGTTCCAGAATTTGCACTGTGTAAGATGATTCTTTTCTAATGAAGTCCGCCCAACTACAAATCCAGGCCACCATACCCTCGGTCTTTTAAGGCACACAAGTACTGCTGTTCCTACTGAAAAAATACATAACAGTTGAATCAATTGAATGAAATCTAATATACCAAGCATGCATTCATCTCCCATATTGCAAGTGTTATCCAGTCATAGGTTTATTCCTTAACTAGCTCATGACACCAATGCTGCTTACTTATTTTCTGACATTAATCGAGAATAATCCATAAATATCACTGTCCGAGTTTTATTAACCAACAAATTGAATAGTGTGGGAGCACTCCAGTTGGCTCTTGTTTGCTGCAGTTGTTGGGTCCATACCCTTCTTAGCACCTTGTAACGGGGAAAACAATACACACATACACCTTCAGACGATACATTAGAGTAAATCACGCAATGCTTAGGCTTCATTAAGGTTCGTTGGCTGAGAGCAAATTTCATCTAGAAGTGTCACTGCATTTACAAAACCACAAAAATGTGGCCGTTAGCACACGCGCTAGCTATAAATACAATCTACAATTGTATTTCCACAACACTTAAAAAATTTATGAATCAAAGTGGCTACTTTGGTGTCATGACCACTTTAAATAACAAAGGTGGTATAAAAGCAAATACTCAATTAAAGGAGAAATCATTTACAAAATTCAAACACATAATATAGCATTTACCATGGAAATTTAATGTTTCATCAGCTTGTGAAACATTAGCAGCAGGAACAGACTTTTTCATTTTTCTTTTCCCCATTGTGGTGCTGCAGGAAACAAGTTATCAAGAAAGGGTACAGAATACAAAATTTATGCCTAGTTCAGTGTCATTTTTTGTAAGACCATGTGTACATGTTTGATTTAAAAACATCATTCTGCCAAAAAATTATGCCTAGACTGTGTGTGTGTGTGTGTGTGTGTGTGTGTGTGTGTGTATGTATGTGTGTGTGTGTGTATGTATGTATGTATGTATGTATGTATGTATGTATGTATGTATGTATGTATGTATGTATGTATGTATGTATGTATGTATGTATGTATGTATGTATGTATGTATGTATGTATGTGTATGTGTATGCATGTAAGTGTGTGTGTATATATGCATGTGTTTGTATGTATGTATATATGTTAGCTAGTATGTGTGCATGTATGAGTGCATGTATGAGTAGATGTATGAGTGCATGTATGAGTGCATGTATGAGTGCATGTATGTATGTATGTATGTATGTATGTATGTATGTATGTATGTATGTATGTATGTATGTATGTATGTATGTATGTATGTATGTATGTATGTATGTATGTATGCATGTGTGAATGTGTGTATATGTATGTATTTTTATATTTATGTATGTATATATATTTATGCATGCCGGCATGTTAGTTTGTATAAATTTATGTCCCTGTATGTATGTTTGAATGTATGTGTTTGTGTGTGTATGTCTTGGTGTATGTATGTTTGTATGTCTGTCTGTTTATCTTTTTCTATCGCCCCAACAAGCCATCGTCATAGCTGACATGGTAAGCCGAGCAGAATATCAGGTAGCCCAGAACTGACCGGCGCGATGATGTTCATAAGCTTAACAGTATACAGTTTATCCACGTCGCTTGGCTCCAGTGGTTTTACTCGCTACGCCAAACTATGCGAGATTGGCGTGATCCAGCGCTGACAAATGATTGGTTGTCTGTTACGAATTTAATGAATTATTCATGAGGTTAATCGAGGACACCTGGCTGCCGCTTGCTGCAGCCAACCTCAAACGTTGGCAGCATACACAAATCCTGAGGCGAAGTTTTGCCATAGGAAAAATGGACTGCCAACTGGTCGACTGAATTGGGTACTGCCACTAGCCCGAGCCAGATTTTACTCGCCATGGAGGGCGGGCGAGTGCTCATGTAATTTAAACATGCACGACGTATTATTGGTATATATGTATACTACCCTGCGATCTGGGCTACATCATAGTACATGTCAAGATGGCGTCGCAATATATCGACAACGTGTTCGAACACGATCACCAAGATCATGCATAACCATCACAACCAACTCAATTGAACATGATTTGAAACTACCCATATATACAATAAAATAAAAAAACATGTTAATTTTCGTTGAAATACCTTGTGTGCTGCTATCAAAGAAAATATTGCTTCAACAATCACTTCTAGTTGGTAAACAAACCCAGATATGCCGCGCAGCTAGGGAGCGGTTAGTTTATGCTGAGGAGAGATTGAGGCAAGGAGCATGCATTTTTTCAACTTGGATCCCCTGTCCGAACAAGGCAGTCAAAGTTTGATAAAGGACCGCTTGCAGAACAAGGACCACTAAAATGGAAGCATGAGACCGCTATGGTTGATTTCTGACATTTCTATGTCACACAGGGACCGCTCTTGTCAAAACGGGACCACAGCGGCCCCTTTCTGTTATTTCAATGTCCGAAAAGGGCCGCAATTGCAAGATAAGGACCGCCAAACAAACATCTATCTATCTATCTATCTATCTATCTATCTATCTATCTATCTATCTATCTATCTATCTATCTATCTATCTATCTATCTATCTATCTATCTATCTATCTATCTATCTATCTGTCCTTCTGTCTATCTATCTATCCATCTATTTATCTATCTATATATATATATATATATATGTATATATATATATATATATATATAAAACATATATATATGTTCATAATTATATTTATATATATATGTATATATATGTATATTTATATATATGTATATGAATATATATGTATATTTATATATATGTATATGAATATATATGTATATTTATATATATGTATATATATATAAATTTATATATATATACATATTCTTTATGCAATTCGCTCCGCGTATACGTCCATAGCAAGTGTACTATGTGTGACACTGGTGGAATTAAATGTCTCACCTTATAGCCTTGCCAAACACCAGTCGCTGCCTTTGTCGGGTCGCTCGTATATCATGACGGCCCCTTACTAGCTTTTGCGAATGGATATTTGTCATCTGGCTTACTTGTACAGAATGTCCAGGGCGTGGGTGACGAGAAGCTTGCCACTGACACTTCTCAACAATTCTTCAAAGATGTACTTTGACATTCCATATTCACACACGACCGCACATGAATCACTAATATTATCCGGAAAGCGCCCACATTGTCATGTACACGTCCGGCAAAAAACTGCATTCAATTCTGGACGTTTAAGTAGAATAAAAGTCGCTATTAATTAAATGCTTGGAGTTTTATCGGTTCCAACAGCCATAACGAAGTGTTGTGATTGGGGTAAGAGGATGCGAGTGGGAATTCGATTACGCATGGAATGTATGGCATTCATCATGCTGCATAATATACTTTGGTTGATATTCACTAGTTTGTGATGCGTGATTACAATGCTATATTGACATATTGAAATAGCAAACGAAGGGATTACATCCGGTTAGTCGTTCCCAGTCACACGTTACATGGTCCTCCCTCACCACGCTCATGGTTCACTAATCTTCTTAAACTCCTCTCTTCTTTTCAGAGCAGATGCGTCCAATTAATTTGATGCTGTTCAATGTTCATTACAGGTCTGAGAGAGTTATTAGCCCTTGGCAGCCCATGAAGCTCAGGTAAAGGAAATATAGCCTTAAGTCTCAATAATGAGGGAAGTGGCGGACTGTTAATGAAGGCCATGGGGGGAGTGATGTTCCCTCACAAATCATGTGTCAGACGCTGCTTTTCACACCGTGAGCCTCTTACAGCGCTTTTGTTGGAAAATAACGAAATTGCACCGCAAACCAGTCTAATTACAAAACAAATCCACATTTTATGCATGCGCTTGGAGCAATGTCATGCACACATATATCAGTATTATGCATGGTAGATATGGCAATCACTGTATAGTGAAATATTTGATAAATACCAGTATAACTATTGCATATCTATGAAATACTAGGGGTCGAATAACAGAAAAAAAGCTAAACATGATATTTTGTTTAATTAGTAAGTGTGGTATTTAATATAAGTTCTTATTATATACAGTTAAACCCTGCGACTACGCGTTCCTTCGATTAAATTAGTCATTTTTGTCAACTGCAATATGTGATACGTAGGCTTCATCAATTACTAAAAACACCCTCACATGTATTCATGCGCTGGAAATCGAGCCAACATCACTGGTTCATTTGCACACGTATCAGTATTACGGATGTTAAATCTTACAATCACTGTATAGTGAAATACATATGACGGAAGTGAATTGACAGCGACAGTTTTATTTGCAATTGCATATCTATGCAAAACTAGGGGTCGAAAGGTAGAAAAACATAAACGTGTTATTTTTTCCATTCGCGAGCGCGGTTTGTAATGGAAGCTGTCATTATTTGCAGCACAATCCTACAACCACCCGCACCTTTGATTAAAGTTTATAAGTAAGAGTGATTTATGTCCTTTACTACAAACGTATTATAATTAGCTGGTATCTGCCACATTGTAGTTCAGCCATATCTCATAAGCCAAGATTCAGACTATCAAGGCAATCTCACAATTATATTGGCTGTGCTCCCATTATCAACGTTTTTCACATGCTTGTGCATCCGAGCCATTATGGAAGAAATTAATTTACCAACCCGTTCTCAATTAAGAGAACAAGTGCTTGTGCTAGCCTCGCAGTGCAATTATTACATTCGAATTGAGGTAAATCAAGCTATCGTAAACACAGTGTACCTGTATGATGCTTGTTTGCATCACACGGAATTGTAGTTCAAGAGGGGAATATACACGCCATCTGTCGCTTGAAACCACAAACGGCCACTTATGTAAACATTGTGGGAGTTTGTACAACATCGCCTTTAGCATGCCATCCCATCTCACATGCTGTTATTGTTTGCTCTCGAGCGGGGATACGTTAGTGGTGCAGAGTCAAGGGACGTTTCTCGGTAGAAAATGTATGCTTTTCACAAAGCAGCCGTGGTTGTTTTATTGCTGATTTATCTGCACATTTACAGCGTTTCGCGATCTGATTCACTACCGATCAATCGCTTCTATTGTATATTATTGTTAATATGTATTGTTCGTCCCGAACTGCCAATTATTCAAGACCCGCAGACGAACTAGGTGCAGTGTTGTGATGATCGTCTCAAATTTGCTGATCCGACTTAATGATGTTATAGACCACTTGCCGTGGCTTTGATATTTTACAATTATTGTAGTCTTTCTACTTTCCGTATCCGCATTTCACCAGTCGTATGTTAATATAATATCTCGAATAGTGCCATAACGTGGTGAGTGGTTATTTCTAACGTATGACCTGACGCAATGTCAGATTATTATATATAAACTGGCATGTTACCACCGGAACGTTATCTTGACTGAATCATCCAACGGTAATGTCCGCTGGTTAGGCCGACTAGCAATGACATAACCCAAATAACTTCTGTCTTTGTATGCTGACTCATCTCCTTATAAATATTTACTTGAATAAAACTGTTAGTTTGCATGTCTTCCATCTTATCCGTTAATGGGAAGGACCTAATTTTCGGCCATTCAACGCCCCGAGTCAAATAAACATGACATCAAAAACTGCAGGTAAAATCTCGGGCAGCTCTAATCCATTTATATTTAATTAAAGTTCGAATAACCCACTGTGATAATCAAGTATGTCACCTCGTCTTCCTTCCAGTTATTCATGTTCAGTTCTGATGCCACGCTGCGATTGCTTGACAAGGTGGGGCCTATAATGATGTGCACTGTAATGGCCAAGTAAATATAGTTTCTATAAATGTGTGTTTATAGGTATCTTAATTCTTTCCCTGCAGCTCCACTCTCGTTTTCGATCACATCCTCTCTCCTCACTACCCTGCACGCACACACATAGCGTATTCTGTACGGCAAATGTAATTGTACATCCAAGAGCTTGTTGGTAATTGTGACTTCAAGCCTGACGTTCCACTTAGAAGATGGTTAATAGCACACCACATGGTGTTTGCTCTTGTTAACAATTTGATTGCACACGACGTTTGCCTAAGTGTTCTGCCTAAGATTCGACTGCAGGTTGGCTGACAGTTTGATACGCCACTTCTTCAAAAATAATATTGGGCGTCGATAAGAGGTAGGTTAACAAAAACCAGTCAGTTTTCTGTTAACTTTCTTGTATTTGTGCTGAAATTTGTGCACATGCTGGGTTGACCAACCAGGGCCTTACACGCCCCAACTACGTAGTGTATTTGAGGGGTTCATTCTATTCACCAGTTAACTAGTCACTCCCGATATTTTTTTTGAAATTTAAAGCGGTCATTTTTGTCAGTTGCAATTTGCGATACGTAGGCTTCATCTGGGTGATGGACATTATTAAATAAATAAACCAGCTAAGTTGGTCTATATGATTGGTAGTTCATCTGGCTTTTCACAGCGACATGGCTCCTAGGGTGTACGTTATCGAAGCTGCGGTATCATCATTTGTCATTCAAATTGCAACTGCAACGTTCATATCCAGGTCAAAGATAAGTCCATGCGTTTGAATGCCTAGGGTCCCGTAGAGGTGGGTATGACAATGACGAATATCATTTGAATTAACGAGACTGGGTCAAATGGCAACACCTCTGCAATTCACAGTAGCCCTTGTCATCATAAAGCTTATTATATAATTGTTGCTTGGGCAACTGAAGAGGAACATTCCATATCATCCCATTGGTGATAGAGTATACATTGCTCCATTCATACTGGATTCGGAATGGTTTCACTTCGTAATGTTAGTCTTCTGCTAAATGCTCCTCTGGATATTGGAATGATGAATGGTGTTTGGCCAGCAATAAACATCAGACGCAAAGCCTGTAGTGATAAGCGTTTTATCGTTTTTACCGGCAACAATAAAACAATACGAATGCATCGTGCTGTTTAGCAAACTATAAATCAATGTTGGTAATGCCTCAATCCATCTCTCTTCTTTTTCTTCTTATACACACGCGCTCTCTCTGTGTTTCATTTAATAACAACACGCTTAAGCCATTTGCGAGATGAGTTCACAACCGTAAATTGGACTGAGTGGCCATCATTTATAGTCTCTTCCGATGGGAAGGAGGATTGAATAATAATCGACAATATATTTAATCTGCATAGCTATCTCGCGTCTTTACCTGCGTCGCCTTTCCTTCCACAGGTTCTATCCCAAGGTGTGATAACATGACTGGTTTGCCTTGACTCGGATGATCAGGTAAAGTAAAATGCACCCGACTCGGCAGGTCTCAAAAATTGGGCTCGACCTTCGTTCCAGCAGCGTGGGTTTCCCAGCCCGTTCAGGTCCACAGGATTGTGCCAATTTCGCCCTGACATTTAAGGGGAGCTGCGCAAGCATCATAATTATCCTCATCAATCACCGTCGCTATATCATCTCGTTGTGGGAAAAAACGCAAAACCCTAATATTACTTTAACCATAACTGGCGGGTTAGCTTGCCATCACCGACGTACAGTAGCCACATCATCCATTTATAACAAACTCTTTTATACAGTATTGATATAGTACGCGCTATCCTGTTATTCATGTATAGACCTTTAGGATACCTCACGCTCCTGTGCCGGCATCCTGGTTTTGTATTCCCCTTAGATTGCAAGCAGCCCGTTAAGCGAGGTTTAGTGCGATGCGCTTCCTTTGCTCTTGACAAGCTCGGATAGCTAATGACGACATCAAACCATGTTTCCGGCATCTACATCATATCTCATTTGGTAAAAACAGTGAATATTTTACAATGATATATAGACACTACCATTCACGTCAAGAATAATTCACATAGATCGTAGATCCGTTTGGTACGTTGCATTGAAATTATTAAATTAAGGACACCGACTAGTCATACCAAGGCCAATGCTTCAAACAATAATAGTAAATGGGGTAACTGACCGTTTTATCGCCTGATGAAGCTAACTAAAAAATCTCTTATTGTTGTTTTTCATGGTTCATGTTAACAATATGGTTATCATATGCTGTGCGATACTGAGTTAGTATGAACGACATACGTTACGGAATATGACTTTCAATTAAAATCGACCAACACCATACATACACAACAACTCCTACCCGCGTCCTGATTTGTAGCATCCTGCAATGTCATTCCGATTTGTGATTTGTCAATATGCCTTTGTTAAAACCTTTCTATTTCAGTGCTATTCTTCCATCTCAACACGAACATCCAAAGTCACGAAGTCTGCAATTAATACTCCTATTTACCGATTTCATTGAATGTCTTCTGATGACGATAAGCAACAGATACTTGTCTTCATGGAGAATTCTTGATTGGAATATAAGTCACGATACATTTCGATATCGTTGCCAGCCTTATGAGATGTCGCCAATGAGATCCGTGCATGTAACGCATAAAACTACTGTGCTTAAGCCCCATCATGTTTCAAGAGGTTTTGGGCAAGAATATCTTCAGTTCGCACTGTACATGCAGATACTATCCAATAATTACATCTATAGATGACATCAATGTTATACGATGCTCTATACGATGCGGGGGGAAAAGCAGGTTGTGACTTAACTTCCTTGATAGCAGTCACAGTCGAAATTGTGACTCGCAGACTGCCATTCCATTGATAGGAGAGTTAATGGCAAGGTCATTCGACTTGTAATTTGGAAGTTCGTTCAAATTGTATGGCTGTGGCCACACAGATTGGTAATAAGGCCCCAAAAACATTCCGTCGAAAACGATCTCGCTGTGAAGCTCCCTGGAAACATTCCATGAGTGTGACCCTATATATTTATTATCGTTAGGCTGGTCAGATGAATTTGATATAGCGGTGATATTGCGGTGATGGTGAGGTCACTGCAATTTGTAACATAGATACACGATATTGCTGGCAACAGGGGGTAAATTGCAATATATTCTATATTCGCCAGACTATATGCGCACTTAAGCGTGTCTCTTGTGGCTTACCATCGTTCAGCCGTGATAACCATCATTGCGAGTCCCTTATAACATATGCATTTCTTTGCCATCTCCAACAATACATTATATGTTGCGCCATGAAATACAAACTAACCATTCAATCAGACTTCTGGGGCAGTATAAAAGAGAATAGAGATTGTCCGTATTATCTAGCGCAACGGCATGGTTTTACTCCACGTGCCATCCATTTTGCATCAGCCTTTACGAGCCAAATGGTTGATCGATGGCGCCGGTTAAGTCGCACACGGTTTATTGAATACTTTGGCTACCTACATGAATACCAATATAGCAGCACCTGCCAATAGACACTTCTTACGAAGTATCTTGAGCCATGCGAGCTTTTTATGCAGTGTTGTCTTCAATAGCAAACAATCCACATTTGTTTAAGCCTCGAATAAAAGAGAGGTACTTGTCTTCCTACAATTCTTACAGTTATGGTATGCGTTGGAGCTGCCTTACACACATATTCATTCATTTACAAGGCACTTGGCTGGTTACAATGATATGACTGACCAATCCCCCTTACCCAGCGAGCTTTTCCCTGGCTCTGCAGCTCGGATGTCTATTTTCCTAGCTTTAGTTATCAACGGCCATCGTTGTCCTAATTATTCGTGATTGTTATATGCCGCTCTGAATTGCGTTTGTGAGGAGATATGTCCTCGTGTGGAGCAAATTGCCAATTTAGCGACTGTGTGAGTAAGAGGTTATTTATCAGTGACACTGATGTGATCGAATCTGGAACCAGGTGGCCAATATGCACTGATTTCGTTTCTTAGTGGATGAGTGTATTTTTCATTCTTTGCACTACGATAAAAGTTGGTGAGTACATAAATGATAGGGATGAATGGTCGGTCAAATCAATGGAGATAGGCCCCACTGCCTGGCCCAAGCAATAACTAACAGCGAAATAAGCCTACTTATATTAGGCACCTGGTGTGGTAAAGAATTTTATCATTCGTCTTGTTACCATGAGATCGTATGGAATAGATAAGAAGCATGTATTTAACTGTCTTCCGATGACTATCAATTCCGAGTTTGTTTCAGGTTCATTCGATTCGGTTCCCCATTGTCAGGTCAAATAAGTTGGTATTTTATAGTCAAAATCTTGGAAAAAGCACGGAATAGAATGGAGAACAAACATCGAACAATGTATGCGTTTATTGGGTTATGTCTATTTGTCGGACCGTCGGTCTGACTCTCCATCGCCTTCACCCGTATCTCTTCCATCATTGGTCACTTCCTCTCCTTATTGTGTTCGTACTCTTTCCTCTTTGTTTGAGTCGTACATAGAAAAAGAAAGCAAACGCTCTCTATCTCTCTCTCTTTCCTTTGTTTGTTCTTTCGTTCGTTTCTTTCTTTCTCTCTCTCTCTCTCTCTTTCTCTCTCTCTTTCTCTTTCTCTGTCTTTCACTCTCTATTTCTCTCTCTATCTCCTTCAATCGTTAACACACGCACAGGAGCGAGCCAGTTTGGCGTTAATGTGAATCCCAAAACAGTGTAAGAAAATCACTCGAGTGCAGTAATTGTATCCCGTTTCATTACGAGAGCCATTCATGTTCTTTTCGATGTCATAGATAGCAATAATGCTGGTCATCCTCATTACGTGGATACTAAATAGTTAGGTTCGGACCATGCTTTTTCATGATTGCGGAGCTGAGTAATAAACTCTCATTATGTGCATTGTGACAGGAGATTTTGTTTGCGATGACCATCGCATCTTACTTGAAATATATTTCAAATACGTGTTTAATTATAAGTCAAATGGTATTCCAATTAAGTATTTCCAATGTTATCACCAGGTTTAAGGTCCAATGATATGGATAATGTGAACCACCGTGAGGTATGCCACCATCGTGCAATTGATGACACATTTAATTGTTAGATTAGGGTTTTAGCAATTCTCCACGGACTACGTTCAATAGCAATTTATGCTTGTCAGTTCCTGTAAATAATTTCAGCTGCAGCGTGCAATGGAGCAAGTAATGCTAGCTCCGTGTGAGATTTCTTAATTGTTTTGCGACAAATATTAAATGTTAACGTTTTGCGACAAATATTAAATGTTAACTTCCAGTAACCATAAGTCATTGCATTTTCAGACAAGGTTGCGATTATGGAGAATGATGGTTACGGGAACTCTGGTCCCATTTATTCAACAAAACAACTTCTTTGCATCCATCTTCTGAGACAATACCTAATTGCAATTATTCTGAAACAGCCTGTACAAAATAGCAATTCCATTACAATTGACATTATCAAATCACTTATTAGTACCCTTGGAATTGCAAGAAGCCAGGAATATATGACAACCTTTAAGGATGTAGACAGACATGACGTTAAAAAAGACAATTGGTTGTCCCTTACAGTTCGTGACCCCAATATGATCAAATGTAGCTTGGAAAACTGGGTTCACATTGCGGAATGACTTTAAGCCCTTCCACGCCAAAGCACCCAGCTACGGGAACACGTTCGGTTCCATACAGCATCCCGTGCCTGAAAGAATATTTAATGTCTTATATCATATGAATAAATACTGTCCGATCAAATAATTCCTTTATTACCAATCTCAGGACTGCACGTCGGACACTAATTTTGTACACCTAGCCTTGAGTACCAAATTAATGACCTAGCCAGCTGCTTAGTAACCGCTCCTCGGAAACCAATTTTCAGACGCGGCACTGTAGTCTCTGTAGAAAGATCAACTGCCATTGCTGTTGACGTAAATTGCTCGTGCGTACTCGTTGGTCTCATTTTGTCAGCGATAGAACAGTTTATACTCGGTTATGATGATGCTATCTGTGACCCTTCCTTACACGGTGACCGGCCCATCCTTTTCATGTATATAGCAATCTATTTTAGGCTGCGTTACAAGTGCCGCTGTCAGGTGATGACGTACACTGTGCTCCAAATGTCATTTAATAATAAAGGCTACTACATGGTGGGACGGAAGTTACCAGCCCGCAAGTTTAAGAAGTGAGAATAAAATGAAATCTGCATAATGTAACCACAGCGAAAGTTGACCCAGTGAGTTAGTAATTGGTTGATTTACAGCCATCATTCATGATATTCGTGGTTTAAACGAGGTGCCGTTTATCGATGAAACGTTACTAGTAAATGCAAATATATTTTACTGTACATCATATGTGTAATAGCCTTACAATAATGTTGAAAATTGATCGGTATATCCTTTGGCTAAGTGTAATTCCCTATATAAAAACATCTTGACTTTATTTAGTTGCTGCGTTAAGCGTAGTAATGTGAAACAAAATGATCCCTGATTTCCTTACATGGGGTAAGAACCCCTCTTTGATTTGAACTCAAACACCAAACCACACCAAATCCCAAATTCATTTGAATAGTCTTGCTCATTATGCGATTAAATGACGAGGTAGATGGCGTTTCAGAAGAAGATTTGTACAGATGCGTTCTAAATTCATTTTTGCTGCACTGGTCCCAATGAGACCGAGCGAGAAGCTACAACGTCGCCGTTATAAGATTTGATTTAGACTTGAGTTTTTCATATCGACGGATGAGTAAAATCGATCAGAATTTACTCCTGGATGTTTGCATCCTGTAACTGTAGGACCTTTTATATAATATACTCTGCATTTCTCCTTTATAAGAAATGTATGATAGCGCCATCCATAACGGAACAATAATATAGTTTGCTCTCCTATGGTTTTGTACATGCTATGGTTTCATAGGTACCAATATCTCTATAAGTTAGAATAAAGTGATCAGGAGCATCATTCAATGTTTGTTTGGGCGCCATGCATGTGGTTCAGAGAACTTTTTACCGAAGTTCTATTAATATTAGCGGTACCTGCCTCGTATTCATTATATGTTTATTTCTTATAACCGATCGAACAAACATTCAAAATAATCGCAAAATCAACCAAAGGGGTAATGACATTTCTTAAAGGAAAATGGAGCAAACAATTCTTCGTCTGTGTCGGATGTTTCGCACTGTTGAGCCCGATTTTTGTTGTAGAGTACACGGGTTGTCTCTCTTGGTCACGCGTCAAGTTACGTCGTTTTTGGTTTTTCAATTGTTGAATTGTGTTAATATCGTGTGAAATGTATTCAAATATACAAAGCGTGAGTCTCTTACATACATCAGCATTAAAGCCGGCCTCATTTGAGACTCGACGTAAGAACCCCGATAGCCATTGACACTAATAGCCACAGAACACGAAATGTCACGCGATACTTGATTGCCAGCTTTAAATAGATTCTACATCAGTGTCTGTGTTTCCACTTTCAATAATGACTGTAAATGGTAATTCCACTTGCGAAAGGGGATGAGACACACCAGCTCTCTTTGGTGCTTATGTGTCTTGAATGGACAACTGTCACATAGCCAACTATCGTTTTCATTCTGACGCCGTATTCCCGTCTGAAGGCATTTGTTAATCCAAACTGCAGTATATCAAAATGTTTCCATGCGCAAAGTAACCACACATTGTATACCAAATAAGATAAGAAGGCTGCTCCTATGTTAATGGGTCATCATTTCATTTATCGCGGTGGTGGATATATCATGGTTCCTTCTATTCAACAGTAGTGAATATTAGTATCAAGCACACAGATCTTTGATTCGACAGTAACAAATCTATGTGCTTCCTACACTGCAATAGTTGGGATTTCTGCGATGTAATGTCCAACTTAGCAATAGCTTGGCGAAAGCTACACGCAGAAATAAATGATTCTGCCCGCAAGCAACGCATCAGTGCATTAACAAGGCACTTGGCTGATGGCACCGATGTTATTGAACCTCGTGACCTAGGACCAGGCGCTGCTTGTCTGCGTCTCGATTGTTCCCTCTTCTAGTTTATTAGATATGTATATTACCAAGAAAGGCAACTATTGTTATGTGCAGCTGATCAATGTTTGGGAATAGATTTAACCCATTTGCGGATATTTCCTCATGGTAAATCAAACTTGTTGAAATTCATTTTAGACTACCTGATCTAATTACCGAATTCATATATTCACACATCCGCTACACAGTACTAGATTTCTAACGCTGATGATATTGAATTTTGACGGATGTGAATTAGGTTTATTTCAAATCAATTCCATTTATTCATATCACTAGTTTTCTGCTATTCGACATTCTAACTGACAGAACAAAGCAGTGATAAAGTATCGGAAATAAGCAACTGGTTGATCCGGACCTCAGTCATTCTGGTAAATTCAATGATTCGGTGGTTCATAATGTATTGAAGTCTGTCATCCAAAACCAAAATTTTAACCTGCTTCTCATCGGTGTGCCACTCCTTCCTCGCTGTAGCCATGACAACCTACCACTGTTATGTTGGTGTTTCGGATATTGTGACGAAATATTGCATTTCATTTTATGCAGATTATATCATATGGGCTAGATTAGTTGTACGATTAAATGCAATGTCAGATCAAGGTAAATATTGTGTCTGGTTCATGTGAAATCGGGGAAATGGTCCATTTAGATTTATCGTTTAGGTTTGAAAATCGCACTAAGTGCCAATCAATATATTTGTGCTGGATAAGTAGTGTTATCGTTTTCCGCAGGTTTGATTAAACCTCGCACTAAATTGATGATGCTCAGCATATTATCACCCCCTGCCAACAAATAGTCGCCGTAAGACTGTTCTATATTCAATGATATTTATGTCTCGCATTAGCTCCTTCCTTCCCTACTGTTGTCATTCAGAATCTAAGCAACATCCTGATGCAGCTGTAGAGAGGATGTGAATGGATATTGCTGGGTTATCTCAGAAGTACATACACACTCGCACACAAACAATCTCACTAACCACCTTTAGCTAGAGGTAGTCAGCATCACACTGACAATATGATTCCGTGCATATAGACTGTACATTAGAAAGTATTATAGCAAAATGGCTCGATGTTGCACTATTGAGTCAACATCTTCGAAAATATTGGGCAGAGCTACTGGGAATACACTCATACGCCAGAAAAGGTGGACACGGCATACCAACATCATTAAATATTCACTTATAATGCAATTAATCATAAACCAGTGAGATTAGCAGATGCTTTGCCTATGATGGAATCGGTGATCGAGCAAAGCATGGCCTTGGTATGCAACCGTCACAGTAATCTCCCTATAATAGAGTACTGGACCGACGCCACAACTCTACTACAGTTGCTTACTGAAACGATTCAGAAGGTCCCATACTATAAGCTTATCAATCACATGCACTTGACTTTGAAGGTGCATTTCCGAACTAATCGTACTAGTATGAGACGCATTTTTTGCTCTTTGTCGCCGCCATCCATTTCAGTCTGTATGGGAAATCATGCATAATAGATAAGGCAATTTGTCTAAACCTAGTTGTCACGGGGTCTCCTGAATGCTTTAGTTAAAGGAAGTTGCTACAGGATTCTTGGAAGGTGAATAACGTTAACATATGATCTATAACACAAGGATAACTAATGTGGAGTAATCAATCTGACATAAATGTAGCTTGCTGTTTCTGACTGGAGAGTGTTTATATAGTTTACCGGCTGAATATCGATTAACCGCATCACGTTATACATCGCCTCCAGATTTAATTACGTTCATAGATGGCTTTCGCTCTTCAAGGCGTTAGTGGATTTTACATGTAACCATTGTCCTTGCAAACTGCGAATTAAAACCGTTCGATTAGCATGTCATTAGCTGCTATGATATCTTTATAATGAGGATGTTACAGCAAGGGCTTTAGAGGAAGAGAATATATATAAATATATATGTTTATATATATATATAAATATATATATATGTATATATATATAAATATATATACATATATATATGTATATATAAATATATATGTATATAAATATATATATGTATATATGTAAATATGCATATATATATGTATATATATACATATATTTTTATATAAAGGGATATATATTTATATATATAAATATATACATATATATATGATATATATATATAATATATATATATATATATATATATATATATATATAACCAAGCGTTGGATTGTTCACCCACTAATAGGGAACGTGAGCTGGGTTTAGACCGTCGTGAGACAGGTTAGTTTTACCCTACTGATGACAGGTTGTTGCAATGGTAATCCTGCTCAGTACGAGAGGAACCGTAGGTTCAGACATTTGGTTCATGTGCTTGGCTGATAAGCCAATGGTGCGAGGCTACCATCTGAGGGATTATGACTGAACGCCTCTAAGTCAGAATCCCGCCCAAAAATGTAACGATATGTTCGGTGCCCCTGCATTGGGAGGCAATGATATACGCGGGTCGACCGATTTCGGCGCCTGCGGTGGCCAAGCCACAGAAGGACGGCTTACCCCGAGCCTGATATTAGTTCGGGAGCCGGTTACGATATCCACCCCATGGAATGCAGAGGTGCAAAATCACTTGTAGACGACTTGGCTTTGAGTCGGGGTGTCGTACTCCGTGTCGTCGCAGCTCCACAGCAGCGCAGCTGCGATCGGTTGAAACTTTTCTTGAAGGAAAAATCATAAGAATAACATTAGTTTTTTAGACTGATCACGCCATGCTCCGATATACAGGTGTGTATGTTTGCTATATTGCGTTGTTGATGTTGTCGACTTACCAATAGCGTTTTAATGTCAGAAATACATGTTATCATTCACAAGTGTAATAGTGAACACCATGATGCCTTGGATTTTTTTATGTAAATTGTTTGTAATTGTGTGACATTTAAATGATACAGTGGTGATAATATATTATCTGTTAAATCCTAAATTATTCAAACTACTGGAATGAATGCCATTCTCTAGCTTGCATTTCGTCTCGTTACAGGACACATCTTATAACTACACTTCATGGTGAACTCAACAATGCGTAGTGTACGCCTCTTTACCTAGTATAATAGATAGCGATTTCGTTATCATTGCTTTCACACAGTGTGCATGCTTTCCCTTAATTATGCGTTTGGCAATCAGAGTGGACCACGCACTGCCGCAGGGTGATAAATGTGGATAACATGAGCCTGGAGTTGATGTGATGAATTATATCAGAGAGTCAGACAATACAACTGTGGTGATATGGAACGCGGTTGTTGCTTTTTTTAAACCAGTTTAAAAGAAGTGTCATTCGGTTATGCGAACATCTTTTACTATTCCAAGGCGTTTTACGTTCTAGTTATAGCGAGTCGTTTGGCTAACACAAGTTATATTCATTGAGACATAGACACTTCAACGCACCCATGATGACTATTCATTAAATACCATTGTGATTGATGTGTTGTCGGGATAGCGTTTGATCTTTTTACATGGTAACGTTGTTAAAGATTCCGACTCAATATTCGATATTTTGATCATAGTGAGTATTTCATCGCAAAACTGAACTGTGTTATTCATGGTAGGATTCTGTCGCGTACACAGCGAGCGAGGAGAAATGTATACAAATATCATATTTTAAGCAGAACCTTCTCAGTCGCTAAGTGTCCATCGTGTCACATGAGGCTGTTTTAAAGCAGGAGGCAAGAATGGACAGCCGTGTGTTGTGGATTGATTTTGAGCAACAAAGTTAATTTGTCTTGAGTGGGTTCCTCGGTCTAACTCGGTCACAGCCAAAAACAAGGAGTATATGCGATTGCCTTCTATGAACTAAGGACTATCGGTATTTGAGTTAATCAGCTCAGCCAGCTTGCTACCTGGCAGCAATAGTACAAACAAAATTAATTTAGATATACAAAATTGCGAAATAGGACTGAATTCTCCTTGATCGTCATTGAAACATTGAATGTCATTTCTAAGGGGCAGGGGGTTGGCGGGCGAGGGGTAAGGGTTTAGTGTCATATTATCAAAACTTGGGAATGCATTGGATATAGCTGACGGAGATAATGGAAATACTATATATCGTCATCGGTTATATTTACAGCTTCTGCAAAAGGCCATACATAGACGATGAGCCCCAGCGAGTGCAAGCAGTCCGTGTACAGATCACATTATTAGACTTTATATGACTGCTGAGAGCAAAGTATGCTGTCCTGGTTAACTGATGTTGCTGTGGTACTTTTTTGATGGCAACAGAGGTAAACTCGATTCCATCAATACTTGATATGTGATATTCAAAAACCCATATAGCCGGTCCAGCTTTGTTGACAATCTCTCAAATTGAAAGAATAAGCCGTCGAGCAAACATAGTTTTAACTTGGGAAATCGTAGAAAAACATTTGTTGCCTCGGGCCCAGTCATTCCACAGCAGAAGACCACAATCAAATACACTGAAGTACTATGCCATGCTTCTGTCACAATCACACCCCTTGGCGATATCTGTTGTGAATAATTTGGCGCTTTGCATTCATTCAGAGCTAGGACATTTCTAATTCACAGCAATGCGTAGTTTATCTGCAAGCCATTGTATATTTGCGCATGAGTGAATCAGATAATAGGTGTATTTTGCTTAGTTGGCAACAGCCTTGGGACGAGGTGTAATGTAAAGCGAAAAATACCTTTGTAATTGTTTGTAAATCTGTTATTTGATTGATTGTTTATGTCTGATATCACAAAATAGACGTAATCAAAGGAGTGACCCTGCTTCACTCATGCCGCAGGCGTTTGAAGTGTGCGTGAGCACGCTACATATATCCAATGCATTGTTTAATCTGAATGAATGGGTGCAAGCCTAACATGACAAAATAGCACTAGATGCATTGATCCACAATATACAATAAAGGGGCATACACGTCCAACATCACGGAACAATACAATACATCGTCTGAAGCACGATTTGTAGCATTGCGCTGAGCTGTACGATTGCAAGACTGCATGGATGCTCAACGGCGTATCATTGGAGATCTAGTAAATCTGATGTGATAGTGTATACTATCTCTCTTCCTTGTCAGCACTATAATGACATTGCTTGTGTATACTAAGCATCCAAACGATTCACAATGCGCATGACGTTTATGATGGTGTGATAACGTATCTTTCCCAGAACCACCACATAGCAGGCTAATTGGAATGGTTATATATGCTGCAAACACTACCACAACACAGGAGCACGACATGTCCATATTACCAAGAACTGGTGCATTAATTCGTGAAATCCTATCATGCTATATACGATCTCTGTCGCTAATGGATTGATGTGCAACTGTCAATATAGAGCCAAAACATGGACTGTTGCGTGTCGCAACGTTAAAGTTGTGGTTGGTGGAAAGTCGCCCCCTCCCCCTTATTGCGGGACAAACCTATGGCCCCAACACAACCATACGCGTATAGCTACACACCTACGTATCGAGGTAGTCATATTTACGTCGACGGTTAATGGCGCAAATACTGTAGCAAATATGCTATAAGTGATGATAAACGAATGCATGTGGTTGCGAGCTAAAACAAATACGAAATTAAAAATCGTATCGCAGGTTTTAATATAGTTTTTAGGAGGCTGTTCTTGGGCTTTTCAATATCACGATATTTTCCAACGCGCATTGCATTGTCAAAGCAGCGAGCAGAAGTTTCGCAGTTACACTCACCTCCGACCGACATCTGACTATTAGCTTGCCAGACATGAACCTATGACATAAGCATATATAAAATCTACCCATCGCCTTCGAGTGGCTTGTCGACAACACATCATGCGCTAGTTTTCATTTGTATTACATTTGTATGACAGATTTGCAAACAAATCACACGAAGGCAGAAAATTACACCAACCCCCAATGCAGTATATACCTACATGCAGTCGATATGGGGTCTAGCCCTGGAATGGTATGGCTATTTTGAGATGAAGGCAAACCCCAAGGCCACCATCAGTATTTTCAAATTGACATAGCTGAAGTCGTTAGTTGACCGTAACCTAAGGATTACTGTCGTGTCCGATTCTATTTGTGCCCATGTTTTCCATCATGCTGCCGTGTGTGTGACATTTGGAGCAATTTGTCTTTATTTCCTTCTCCACCCCTTCCCATTTCAGTCGACGAAATTTTGTTTATGAATGAGACATGCTATTTGATTTTAGGAGCGATGCCAGGGGTGATGTACAATATCATTTATATATTTTCGTGTTAACGGAACAGTTGCTCGCGGCAGCCTTTAAGCGTTTTTTATGGACGTCATGCGTGTTCTTATCCATAGTGATCCTTCATCGCCACACATAGTAATGAAGTATTTTTTACACGATTATTATTTTTTTAAGTTAAGGCTCTCTCAATTGCGGAAGGAGACAAAATGTTTGATAATTATGTGTTGGCACCACCATTCTGCAATGAAATCAACGCAGATTAATTTGCAAATAATGCGGACACTCTCTGGACCAGATCCTTCATAACATTAATTGTTAATGGTTTGGCTTCAAATAAAGAATTTACTTTTTCAACCGAAAAAAAACCCCATAAGATAAGGCAACAATCGACAGGATATTGTACGAATCAGGCGACAATACCAAGGGATCGAGCAACCTGTGATGTACACAAAAATACACACAAGGGGAAATGTTCCACAAATCATTATCTGACTGCAAATGGCTTGAATGGCAATCTGATATATTTTTATGGGTTTCCCTGTAGCCTTTCCCTTTACCGAGCTACCGGTGTTGTCGTGGAAAACGAATATGCGAGGAAAGTCGAAATGGGGGAAAATCCAATTACCATAGCTTATAATTAATCGTCAGTGCCTGTCATGTTCTGTTACTGCAACCAAAACTCCACAGTCTCTACCAGCTTCTGACTGTTACTAATGACGTCTGTGTGTAATACAGAATTACAGATTCAATGACGTGCACACAGATGACAAGTTGCGGTAACTGTTCTATACAGCTCTAGCAAAGCCATATTATTGCCCAGTGCAATATGGCTGGAGTTACTAACAAGATTTGCGATGAAGGATGTTGCAGCAACTCATGGCCAGCCAGGTGTAGTGTAAAGCTGACTGATGCATTTTAATAACATTTCGCGGCCTCAGAGGCTCACACAAAGATATGATGCTCAGCAGCGCTCATAAAGTTTTGATTCTGAAAGAGGTGGCAGAAATGAGTCCATCGATTTTTGAGATAACAATACTCTGTTCGTTACAATTTATCATAGCATGACTCCCTGTGAGACAAGCAACATTCGATGCACCATGATATAAGAAGAGATGATTTCAGGCCGCAGGTAGCCAGCGGCCATTTGAATGAACCCTCAGTGATTTTACTGCATGTGCAATGCATTTTAACCGCACAAGATGTCTTCAAAGCGGCATAGGCTATTCTACTTTAAATGGGGCTTTCTCATGCCGACTGATTTGTCATCACAGTTTTTTGTTATCATGTAAGAATGTTTTTGTCATATGTTACATTACACCCGAATGAATAACTAAAGTTAATCTTCCTTTGAATGGTTGTAAAAATGCATGGCTATCAACAGTTTTAGAATAATTGCAATGCACTGTCGAAGAAGAATACGATAAAGGTGTTTTTTTTGTAAACGCCTGGAGTTGTTCGGTTTTAGGTCATAAGAACTGGGGCCGTATATCCTTGATAACACCTCATGCTGTCTAAGTCTAATATCATTTATGACAGCTGACAAATATACATTGTTCAAGCTCCAGCGGACTAACGTTTCAATGTGACCTTTTGTAGCGTCTAGTCCAGCAACACCGACAAAGAAAACAATGGAAGCGTGTTCTGCACGGATGACTGCATAAACAACATAATCTACAATAGACAAACAAGAGCGAGAAATAAATGCATACTTTCTGTTAATAAAAAACATAAATTTCGAGTAAAAGATATTTATCCATTGAGTTGTAGAGCTAAACAACCAGCCAGTCCCGCTATATGGGGGATGTTATATACCAAGGGGTAGAATGTCCCACTTGAGTACAATTCATTATCTATTGCAGAGTAAGTTTAATCTGAAAGCAGAAGATGGTGTTTTCTTGATTTCATTTATTATGATTTCAGACAATAATTGACGGATTTTTATTCATGTACACTGTGCGATTGCCATGCACACCAATTGCAATCCTAGCGTCTGTCAAAGTTTTCTGTCAAAGTATCTTGTGTTCGGCCGTGTTTAATTATATAAGCAAATACCTAACGTGTCATATTTTGAATAGTAGTTTTTGCTTGGAATATCTTTGCATTTGTATGCATAATTCCGGCAACATTGAACTTGATGTGCTCTTTCGCGTACTTTGATAATTTCGTGTACTGCAATAATAAGTGCAGTTCTGCATTTGTGCAGATGATATTATCTTCCGCATTATATAAAATGCGGGAGATAATATAAATGCTAATGGTTACCATCTACAGTTATCTAGGCAACAATGAAGGGGTGATTCCCTAGCATGGAACGTTGAGGCGGACAATGCACGACTCCAATGCAGAATCACTTTATAGCTGTCAATTACCTATAAGACTATATTTGGGGCTGGTAGCGCTAACAGTCCTATATAACATGAAACGATTTGGTCGAAACCATGCTAGTTAAGGCAGTTTGTAGAATAGTTAATTTAGTTAGACAATAATACAGTCGCAGTTGGATTGCGATCATCTTGGACACATTCACACGGGTCAACCAATAGCGTAGTGTCCATCCGAGTGGTAGAGGACACCACTATCTACAACACCACATGATGTACATTGAAATCCCCTTATCCATCTAAGATCAATTGTTTCACTCGATTGCACAAATATACACCATTCAATTAAGTTGAATTAATAGATGGCTTCTGAGAATCGCTTCCATCAGAGGGGACACAATACAACTCTGAAGTGAGTGATGTGTGGGACGTGAGTTCTGTTATAAGATAAACGAAGATTAAACAACTAAACCTCGTTCATATCAAACCTCTAATGTATAAATCGACACAGCAGCACTAATAGAATAATAAATGGTAAAGTTGCCTCTATATCTGACAGTTGAATAGATATTGGGGCATAGATTTTAGTAACATTACATATTTATTCTTGCGTAAGTGACTATCTTTGTTCAATGTGAATGGAAATACATAAGCTTGTCGTTACACAATGTATATAGGAATAAACAAGACGTGAGGTCATTTTACATGTCGGGTGTATTGTCGAACGTAATCGTCTTATTGCATTACCAGATGAACATATCGCCTGTAGTTTGTAGTAACTATTAACAAATAGGCGGTAAATAAGTTAGTTGGGACAAGACCTAATAATTTTCAATCTTGGTAAACGCAAGATGTTTCGCCAGTAATACTGAGCCGAAGAATCATAATGTATTTTAACTGAAATTGTTGTTTGATTTGTATGTGCAATTGCATATAATTTCTGTTATTATGAACAATGATAATAGACCATTCCGATTTCATCGTTTAAGGTAATATTTATTCTCTAGGTGTTGGCCACTGAGAGAGGACTTGTGCAACGAGTTTTGGTACGTTTCATAATAAAGTAATACTAACAGGCAGGGTACAATTAGCTATTGCATTAATTCCGACTGAAGCAGCGACGTTGAAATTAACATTGGTTGTGCAGATTGATAATGCACCAATGTCTCGCCTGTATTAAGTTATATAGCACAAAACATCAACCACAAGCATACTGTTAGAGCACTGACAAATTCGCAACTATTTGCCACATTGTAATTGGTCGGATATAAACCTTGTATGCACATGTGATGCAAAAGAAAAACATGTTTATGGTGTTCACTATTCTATTCGCAACCATTGTGCATTGTTTTCATGTAAGCATAATTTTAGAAGATCAGATTTCATGGCCGGTCTAATGCGTGAAATCAAATTAGTTTCACATGCTTATAATTGGCTTCTCTAGTAGATAGGTCATATGATTCGAACTGTTGTTCAATGTGAATGGGGTTCATGTATTTACAGGCAAAGTCACAAGATCAGAGATACGGCCTCAAGTTTGAGAAAAAAGTGAACGTTGACAAGGTTCAGAGAAAACGTCCATGTTATAAGATAATGTAATTAGACCATCCAAACAAACATGGCCAGAATGGTTTCTGCTGAACACTTTCGATGAAATATCAAATAGGTTTTAGGTGCTCATATGTTAACCATATTGAATCAGGGCAATCATACATCCTACAGAGGCTCTTCTCGAGCGATCAACCCCGCATCAATATATTCACAATGGAACTGAATCTTCGGCATGTGACCTAGAGCAATATGCTGTTTTATCTAATCAGTTAGAAATAGCAACAAGGCTTCAAGGGCGTAGACCATTTAGTTTTCTGAGAAAATATTAACCCATGACGTCTTCTTCGCTGTCAATGTTTTTATAATCTATATGCTGATCTACTGCATCACGTTCATAGATGGCGTTCCCGCCGCATTAGTAGTCTAGTAATATCCTACAGAATAACATTACGCCTTTGGAAAATGCGAACAGTACAGTATGTTCTAGTTCCTTGGGGCTTCAATGGTATTGACCAACAATAGATCATAAGTTCCTTCAATATTGAGTAATTCGTTCAATAAAACATATACCGTAGACGAAAGCTTTGTGGCCACACTATGTATTATCATAGCTGCATATAAGTTGTTTGATGGGATATAGTATTGGTCAGCACACATTAGAGAGGTATTAAGTGGACCACATACTCTCTGGGAGTTTGCAAATAAATCTGCGTGCGATATGTACATTAAAGCACCATGGGTTTAGCACAATAATCAGGGAGGTAGAGACTTTAGCGCACTAAATGTAGACAACAATTACGGAATAATTATTTTCTATCTAAGTATCCTGCAAGCACAAAAATCCTAAGACATTCATTCAATTCCTTCTAAGCCTAACCTGTTAATGCTGTGAAAAATATTGTTCGCAATCAGAACCAAGCAACGAGGATATAATGGTCACAATTAATTTCCTTTGCTGCAACGCATTGCGATTAATCCGGATTTAAATTGTTTGCCCAGCACCTGGTGCAATTAGTAGCATGGACTTATTATAGCTATATGACTCAGTGTGATGTCATAATCGAAAATCACATTATTTGATTTGTGTGCTCAAGCAAATAATAACATGGTTTCCTAATTCTAAGTATAAAGCATCGATTTCTGACCGACATCTGAATGCATGGCGTGAATGAGCCTGAATAGTTTGTTTGATATTGCAAGACACAAGGTCTCTAGCGGTAATGCTGCCATTGAAGTTGACAGATTACTGCAAAGGAAACGTATGTACATGGGAAATCTTGCGAATTCATTTTTAGCCTTGAACTTTGGTCCTTTCAGAAAACCACTAGCAATACATTGCTGCGCTATTCTGTGCTCCTGTCACAATTACACCCTGACTCGATATCAGATTTGAATGTTTGGGCATATTGTATGACATATCCCGTTCAAAGAATTGGATAAAATGTATTCTTTGTTTAGTTTGTAGTTCAATCTCCTACCGCCTAGAGTAAAACGGCACAAATGCTAAGTTAACACAAAGTACTTTTCTAATATAGTCGGCATAAATAGATGGTCTATTATTTTAAAGAATGTGCCGCATGTCTCGCTGAGCTGTGATCATGGGAGTATGTAATATTTTAATGTATCGTTTGCTCAGCCAATTAAGTTGAGTTTCACATGAAAACAAAACACACGTACAGTGAAGATCCAACGACTAAATGCCGCAATGAATAAGGTACACGTGCTATGCGATTGAATCGTGATATCATATCATGTTGCATATAATGTAGGCCACAAATCCACTGCTGTGTTTATTGCAATATTGAATCGCCTCATACAAAACATTGTGCGACATATGGCTAAATAATCACAATATCGAGAATGTTCCACCAAGCAATCTTTATTGATAAGAGCGGAGAAAATGATCGCTGGTATTATAATATCAGACATCCCATCGCATGCTTCGAACTACCCTGCTTTTTTAATAGGCAACGAATGTATAGAATATTTGCATTGTGTAACGTCGCCGGATTGTCCTTGCAGATATGACATACAACCCATAATGGAGGCCCTTGGGGAGCCAAAATATCATGTACTAATGTAATGAAAGAATTCTTGGGGTTCGAGTGGGCGGTGGGGGGGGGGGGGGGGGGGGGTCTGCTAACATTCAAGAGAGTCCGAATATTATTACTTTTGGTATTGAAATAAGGACACAGCACAACAGCCACTGCGTTTAGTTTAATTGCAAGGATGGCGAAATAATAATGCGGCTTCGCAATTCAGAAAATAATCACCACAGAACCTTGATGGGAAAGCATATGTACTGTGTGAATCGAAAAATGCTCCTCTATGCCGACAGACGACCATTACATCTAGTGAAAAGGTATTATTATAAGGCTTTGCTCATCCAGTCACATCTGGATATTTCGTTACTTGAATTGTCAGTTGATAATCGATAAAACATATAGAATACCCATCACATATTAATACTTGCCATCGGCAGAGATAGAACCGTATGCACTCTCGCACTATGATGTCAAGCCCTGTCCGAGGCTGGTTATGCATATTTGTGATCACCATGAAGTTGTGTGTGCCATATTGAACAATTAGTCTTTATTTCATTCTCCTTCCCCCCCCCCTTACAGTGGATGGAACTATTTCGTTATGTATGAAACATGCAATATGGTTTATGGTTCGATGCCAGAAGCAATGCACATTGTCCGTGTCTTTGTCTGAATAGCACCGTTGTGTGCTGCGGTCTGTAAGATTTTGTTATGTCACACGTGTGTATATTTTTTGGGATGCGCATCTAATCCACACGCGACTGATTACTCTTAATTTGGCAACAATCCTTTACGTTCTAGTGGATTATGCATATCATTTATAGAGCATTAATAGTTAAGCGAGTTTTAGCGTTAAGGTAAATGTCTCCAGTGTGAACACATTGATGAATGATGAATTCTGGCACACTGGTCCTGACATATCGTTGTATTGTACGCTCTGGTTTCCCCTCCTCTATGTGAAGTCAAAACGTTACTATCGGTACATGTAATTAATGTTAACATGCATGTGATACAGATAACAGCATGGCTACTAGTAACTTATATAGTGAGCTATTATTACATCCCTAGCGGGAGCTGATTTCGTTATTATGGGATGTAATGTGAATGCAGACTGGTTAGTTCAAGGCATGCTATATCGATCAATAAATTCTGTAAATAGGAACGTCTTATCCCATGCCTTAAAAAAACGCTTTGTAAATGTCGATTTTACTAATGAAAGTGACATTTTGCATGCTAGATCGACACTTGATCGCTTAATGGTTTCAGAGAATCTATAGCCATCCATTGTAAGCTATAAGTGCATTCATGCTGGTGACAATGTGTCGGATAATAGTTCGGTTATCTTAAAATTGTGCTTTAGAATGTTACATCGGTTACTAAACGGAAATGGAAGAGCGCAAAGGGTAATGACTTTGACGCTCTCCGTAAAATGGTGGCTAATGTTGATGTTCCAACGGAAGCCTTATCGTTCGAAAACCCGAGTTGTTGCGAGCATGTTGAGAAAATTGATCAATTTCACGATAACATAATTCATTCTTGCGTGGCATCGTCTCTGCAGTATTCCGGCTAACCGATCATAGAAACGCCGGGCTGGGTAGACCTACGAAGTCCAATCCCTGAAAAATAATTTGCTGGTGTCGCTTGTGGCGAAAGAATGAATGCCCTAATGCCGAGATAATTAAATATAAAGTGCTTATGGCTAAACAAATACTACAAAATGAAATCTCGGAACATCATGCACCAAAAAGTAGCCGACATAATGGCGGCTACAAACGCGTCCAAAATAACTTTTTGGAAGTAACTTAGTAAGAAATTAAGCGCTTGTCTAACTTATGATTAGGTTAACATATGCGAAGCCTTTAAGGACAAATATTCTACGTTTATGACTTCCCTCTTAGCGTAGCTATAAACCCTTTGGTATATTTCCGTTTCATAAAACGTTCTTGAAATCAACGATATTTACAGATCCATATGTAAAGATGCCTCATAATGCTACAAAACGGGCAAATGCACTTCTAATCATGTCATAACCGTTAAGCAGGACGTATTCGCAAGGCAGAACGTGGGACCTGACAAAACCGATGGTAATTCTGAAATCAGCTCCGATCACATTACGAATGCCTACCAGAATTGTTTGATCTTATCTCATTGTTGTTTAATGCAATCATTGTGCATGCATGTGCTCCACCGGGTATGTTGTATTCCACGGTGATACCTATACCAAATATTAGAAAGAAATCATTGAACAATAGTGGTAATTACAGGTCCATAGTAATCAGTATTATTCTGGGTAAATTACTTGATAATATCATTTTAACTTCCCACATGTACACTCGTCGGAGCCTGAAGGTCCAATTGAATGCTTCTAGTTCTGAGCCTTTTATTTGCACGTATGGTGTTAAGCGCAGTGCTTTCGCTATTATTATTGTGTTTATATATTGAAGAATTACCAAGGAGCCTTCGTGAAACTAATGTAGGGTGTAGAATGGGCCATCATTATATGGGTGCTTTGGGTTATACGCCATTGAGCAGGATTTTTTCCTGGAAACATGCGCTATACAAATGGATTATATGTTATGTTATGGTATGAAGATGTGGCACTTATTGCACCTTCAGTACAGCGACTGAGAAAATGCTTAGAATATGCGAGGAATTTTTGAATGAATACTGTGTACAGTTCAATTCCGCAAAAAGCCGGTTGCTAGCGTTCAATGCTTACAATAGTCCAGTATATTTAACACTAAATGATGAATTGATTGTACAAAAAAGCAACCTGTTCATTTGGTAAGTAATATAGGTTATAAAGCTAATTTGATTAATGCCGATGTGGAGCTTAAGACCTAATCAGCTGTTCATATTGTGTCCTGGTTGGATGAGGTGCATTTGAACTATACAGTAATTTCGAGAAAAGCCCCTCTTAGGAAAAATCAAATGTTGCGCTTTGTAAATTTCTTTTATAAGTGCCTGAACAGCCCCAATATGTTAGTATCCGATGTGAGTAGATGTTGTTTTCACAGCCGAACAATTCTTAACAATTATGTTTGAATAATAATGCATGCCCTGAACATCAATAGTTGTTACATTACAGCATAGTGAATGCATTAAACACTCCCGCTATAAGGTTACGCCACCATGTAATACTCAACATGAGAATATTGCCATGATAATTAAGAGGCTAATTTCTATTAAAGATAGGGATTCATTCTCGGTGCTTACCCAACAAAAAGCTGAAGCGATGTTAAATGTTTATCGTAACTGTTTTAATTGTTCCGTTTTCGTGTTTGTGTTTTTTGTTGTTGTTACAATTAATAGCGTACCTAATCAAGATTATTATTATCATTATATCATTTAGGACGAGTTGCAGCGGCTGTTCTATATTACTCCAGCAAAGCCTTACCTACATCGGCCGAGTATGGCAGCAATTACAAGTGGAAAGCAAGATGAAGGATGTAGTCGTTAAGCCAACGAGTAAATGGTAACCTAAGTGTGTGGGTAAGCTGACTGTGGCACAATAATGGTTCACGGCCTCGGAAGTTCGCTATTAAATAGGATGTTTTGCAGTAGACATGTAGTTCGGCTCCAGTCTGGGCTGGCAGACATGAGGCCCATGAGCATTGAAAAACCTGTGCCCTATAAGAGCGCGTATTGTTGTCGGTCATATTGTCCACACAACAGAGCAAATATTATAGCATGACCCTAGGCGAGTCAAGCCAGAGTCGGTGCCCAGTGGTTTAAGGAGGCAATATTACAAGACGCAGTTCTGCGGGCGTTCATTTGAATGACCTTTCGATGAAGCATTACTGCTTACACGTAAATTATTACCCATATATATATATGTATATATATATGTAGAGATAGAGATATATATAGATATATAGAGAGAGAGAGAGATATAGAGAGAGAGAGAGAGAGATAGAGAGAGAGAGAGAGAGAGATAGATACAGAGAGAAAGAGAGAGAGAGATAGGCAGAGAGGGATAGATAGAGATATACTTATAGACATATATATTTTATATATATTCAGATAGGGAGATATATAGATACATACATATATACACATATATAAATATATATACTTATATATATATATTATATATATACATATATATATATATACATATATATATATATGTATATATATATATATATATATATATATATATATATATATATATATATATATATATATATATATATATATATATATATAGTGGAGTAGGACGTTAAAGTTGTTGCATCTAACGTCATTAAACAAAAGCTATACTGATAAGGTTGCGCAAATCGTAGCAATACGCATGATAACAAACTCGTTTTCCTAGTTAGTGGGTCTCCGGGACGACTTGTTTGCACGCGATCTGCAGCCTTTCTCGCTTAATTGGATTTGTGTGCTGTATCTTTGTAATTAAAACGCAAGCATATAGATATTGATGAGCTACGTGATACCATACTTTGTCTTCCGCTATTGCTCCATCGACTAGTTACGACGACTGTGTTATGCTTGATAAAGTGCAATATTGATCCGATGTACCTTGAACAATAGATGTTTTTCAGTTGGTGGTAATGGTGTTAGCTTCAGACATGAAACATCGAGTGGAATAACTAGCCATGCTGGCCCCCGCGGGGCTCATTACGTACACGACAGAGGCCCTTGTGTGCATTAGCAGAAGCTGGTGCAACGAAACGGTATCTTGTTCTTGAGGATATATGGCCCCATATCCGTCTAGCCAGACCGTAGCAGGCTGCTAATTCTGAAACAACATTTTTCTGCAATTAAATATTGAGTGTCAGTTTATCCCATTGTCAAATTGCTAAAAACATTCACTGGTACATATGCAGTGCTTTAGTTTTGTCGATGTCTAATGAATGTTCGACGTTGGCTGATATATGCTCATTTAATACTATTTGTTCATTAATGAGAGTATTGTTGGTTAACTTATGCACTGGTAGGTGATAGGATCCATTTGCAAGACCGAAAATACATTGGATTAGAATATGACGCTTCAAAGTAATATTTCGGGGTTTAAGCATGTTGTTTAAGGAGAAAACTTTTCCTGTGTGTAGTAATGTGCCGGTGAATGTTTATTAAGATGCTAGCAACCTGAGCCTCAAAATCTATAACACTCATTTAGTATTGTAACAAATAATGCATGGCGTGCTTAGGCTCATGATATTGTATCCTCACTTCGGTCTGGCGATCATTTTTGTAAAACCAGACTATGTATGTCCACTTCAAAGCAACCTATTTTAAATTATCTCCACGAACGACCATTACGCGATAGCAGTCATATTACCAGCACTCATGTCTGACCAAGAACGGATTTCCTTTGTTGCAACACCCCTTCTACCGCTTTCCATGTCATCTTCCCTTGTACCAGTAAAACCATTGCCACATAAAAAAGATAGCAGAATGACGTCATGGGCAACCACGGGTGGAGACAATATAACAGGGTAAATATGGAGCTTCCTAACATGTAATGAACGTACGAGTGATATCATGGTACGCTTGTCGGCAATTTACATTCCATCTAGCCTAATATGATTAAAGCAATAAGTCTGGGGTGGCAATATAAGTAAGCAAAAGTGCATAAACACCGATTGATACGCTAGTTATGTCTTCTAGAATAATGATTGCCATGTCAAAATGCCATCAAGATATTTTTGCCGCATTTCATATCCACCTTTTTCTTCACGAGCAACCATTTCAGACATCTCAAAATAATTAATCAAGTAAAGCTAACAATTTGATTCAGCGGGTGTCACCAGGGCACAGAGTCTGAAGGCTTCTTGTAGGAGTCATGTGCAACAACCTTTTAAATATTTTATCCGAACCATGACATCGGTGAAAAAGATGAATTACACAGTTCATCTTGGGTCATGTCAAACTGCATGAGTAAACGACAAGTGTAAGCCTAGATGTCTGATAGAGCACTGATGTACTTACTACCCGGGAAAGTTCTTTTCAGTAAAGTTGTTGAATCCCATTGTTCAGTGCAATAGTGTGACATTACCACAGTCTAATCAAATACACCATTCTTTTCCACTGTCGTATCCAAAAACAGATTTGTCGGTCTTGTTAAGTAATTGAAAAGTAATTGCAATTGTGCAAAGTATTCCCGAAATCGCTGATATTGGAGATTTGGTAACCAGAGTGTTGTTTCGTAGATGCTCTCATTGATACGCACAAATTTACCAAATCAAACTGGGACAGATTATATGGTTATGCAAATAAACCGCATTGATACAATCGCTTTGAGGTTTTGCAAGTGTCTAAAAACCAACACTAGTATTTGGTTCATCGGGAAGTACTAACTTAAATTCGAACCCTACTAAATTCCTGATTCCGTTGTAATATGGCATTGCATCGCACCAAGACATGAAAACCAACAAAAGTCGACTGATTCGCGTGATCATGCCATAGCTTAAATGGTTCATAGTGCCAGATTCCACACGATGACGAATGCTGTTTTACGACTGAGTTCTAACTACGCAGCAGTATTGATTGGTAGCCTACCAAAACAGAGCTGTAATGGTTGTGCTATTGTGAACTGCATTTATAATGCATTACAGACAGTGACCAGGCGTTTCACTAACATTTCTGGTCGTCATAAGCCCAAAGCATATTTCAAAATTTAGTCTATGGTTAAGAGGTTAATATCAGTTGGCCTGTAGACAAGGAGCCTTTCTGACTGAAAAGTGATCAGATTATTTGTCTGCTACTTTGCCACACAAAACTGAACGGTTACATCTCTTAAATTATGTGATAAAATATCATGTCCGAGCATAGTCTTGGTGTAGGATACAATGTGTGCTTGCAGCTTCAATAATGCAATTACATTATATATTGGCACGATATAGCGCAATGATTGGATTTAGTGAAGGAATAACTATTCTGCAGCCTTTGAGGATCGAAGTTAAATAAGATATAAATCAATACCTCACCAAACGTTCTCATCCACTATGTGATATAACAGCAAATAACAACAAATCGAGTTAGATACCTAAATCATTCTGGGCTGTGTTGATGACCAGGGGTTTTATTTACATTTATAATCGATCGGCATCACCGCTATAAAGTGACACATTACCATCTGAAAACCATTTGTAGTCATGTTGTCCATCTTTATTCATTGGCGGATGAGGGCGATTTCGACATGGTGACACTCTATCTAAATGCCACGTGTGGTTCTTGATGCCTCTTAGCATTATTGGATTCACCAATCGGCCAGTGCCCTATTCATGACGGCAATTGCCAAGGCTGTAAATATAAGGGTCGTTTCTTCCCACGCAGCGGCTTCGTTCTTTTTCTTAGAGGAAATAATTAGAACTCATTTGGAAAACGATAAGACATTTACTTCCTGCTGAAATCAATATATAGGAGAACGTAGAAAGAAGGTACCATACCCGTGCATTCATTCTATCCGTACATCAAAAAGATATTGACTATAGGCATAACTCTTATCATTTTGTTTTAAGTGGCTTGTAAAATCTATGTTATTGCTTTCAGCAGTTATCCATCATTTCAAAATCACCGTTGCTTCTACTTAATTTGACAAATGAAGCACTGATATGAATGATATCCGGAACATGGGTTAGCGTTGTCATTAGGTAAATGAAGTGTGTCCTACTAAATCTCGTTCAACCACGGTTTTCGTTAATCATAGCTCTTCAACCACCGGAAGCCAATATAGGATCATTCACCGACCGAAGACTACAAAATAGCGCTACTGAATATTCTACTAAATATAGTGTTTGTTAAGAAAGAAAAAAGTAGCTTCTCGTGCTGAATAGCTCCTACTCTCCAGTCGATTATATAAGCTTATATAGTTAACTCCTGCGCAACTACCTTAGATCTATTTAGTCTATGTAAATAAAATGAAGTGTTTCAAGTTATTCAGTATAAAAGAAATGCATAGGAATCGAGGTGATGATGCAAGTTATAAATATTGTTGATGATTGCTGAATCGTCTTGTTCTACAGATGGCAATAACTGAACCGATGAAGCGATGATGGGACGGAGATTTGGGACGTATATGTAGGCCTGTGATCAAAACAATCGTTTGATTGGATAAGTAACTTAAATTGTGGCGTGGTGGTCTAACCTGTCCAATACGGAAGTAGTAATAAGTCGCCGTAGGCAAACTCTTGGTTATAAAAACACGACGTTGTGTTAACATTAAATAGCATGGATGAAAGAATCGTGCGATTCATAGGCGAGAATGCCTTCACGTCTTTCATAGACATTCTGTGATTCGACCTGACAAGCAAACATTAATGATGTATATCGTATGGCTGAAGAAACTGAAATAATTGAGTTTGGAAACATGATAAATTTATAAGCCGGCTTTAGTTCAGTTTGAATATTATAGCTCCGCTGAAGACAACACAAGGTAAAAGTAGAATATATCTACAGTTCATATGCACCATAAGTAGACATGGTGGACAAAATGGACGTGTGACAAGAGATAAATGGTTCAAATGATCCAATGTAATTATTTGGCACACGGATGCCCACAAAACACATGGCATCGGACAATGGTGTGGCCTTGTCTGATATTCGCTTGTTGTATTTACCTTGTACTCTTCGATAATAATTCTAAATCTTCGTTTGCCCCTTTCCTTTACCATTTAATGATCACTTAGATTTAATGAACATTCTAGGGGTGTTTCAATCGTGTAATTAAGGTTGCGTGTAGCGCGATTAACGACACTTGAAAATATGTCCCAATTACTTTAATATTTACATTATTACCAATTGTTTCGATATGCCATTTAAGAGATCCGGAAGTAGCATTAAGATTATTTGCAATTCATATTTTACACCATACTTATGTCCATATAAAGTCCGCACAGCACGCAGCTTTATTGGGGAGAAGCAATATATCAAAAACATGAATAAAGAAGTGTTTTCAGTGTAACTCTCGGAGTGTTTTTAATATAATTACACTTGAAAGAGGATATTTCAAGATGATACGTTCCCACAAGAAATGTGAAGTGGCTTGTAGTGTACCAAGTATTAATAAAATACTTAATGCTTTGATACTATTATCTGCGTCAGAATATAAGAATTTTACAGACGATTTTAACGGACAGCAATATCGTATTGTCTGTAACGCAAAAGCAGGCTAAACATTGCCTTAACATACAATATTGTGGACACCATATTAAGAACGGGACATTAACATTTAAACAGCTTACAAAACGCATGGCATTAATATATATCATTTTCGTTCTTGTGTCGCATGTTCGTCATTTGAGACGGTTGTTAGTATCTGTAATTGCTTCCACATCTAGTTATTCTGATTACTAAAACTGTTAAAGATTCTAGTGACAATATCTTCCCCCGACATAAGCCACCAAGAAACACCAAACGATCGATATTTACAGAGAATGAGAGAGCGAATCAGGGAGAGAAAACACGAGAAAGGAGGAGAGGAATTAATGAATTGAGTGAGTACCAAAGTCGCCAAATACAATGCCCAAGATGCATTCTGAGTCATCACGCCATGTCACAGCGCCAACTGTCTCCAACTATCATGACCCATTGCAAGGTTATAATGCATGCGCTACAATCAGGGGCCTGAAGTAGTACATGAATAAATAAACATCTGCATCCAATGAGTCACCCTGTATCCTTTTGGTTGATCAGGTAGAGAGGTAATAATATGCTAGTTTCATTTGCAATGCAAACCTATATTGGAATGTACATATTAATTCTAAACAAAACAGCTCTTCGACAGAAATAAAACCACGCCGAGATGACCTTTGTCCATGTAGTTTGCTGGTTTCATATATTCATTCGCTTAATTCTAACAAGTGTGAATGGTTTGAATACCAAAAACTCAATTTTTCGTTTTCAACAGGTGGGTGACTTTTTCTTCTTCCCTGATAATTAACCCTATTTTAAACAAACTAACGTTTCGGTTTAACAAATATTGTTAAACCGAATGCTTTTTATATCACAACAATCGTGTAAGACGTGTAATGCAATAAATGCTGCATCCAATTGTTTCGCCAAATAGGCCCTTCGTGCCCTTTCGTCAAGAAGTAAGTGTCTTATCATTCTACAGAAGTGTCTTAAATATTTCCTCTAAGTCATAGATCGATGTCGCTTTGTTGGAAGAAGCGAACCATTACATATACAGCCTTGGGCAATTGCCGTCATGAATAGGGCACTGACCGATTTGTGTATCGAATTTCATGGGGCACCAACAACCAAACATGGCAAAAACTCTCCGTCTTCAGGTGAAGAGTGACATCATGGCTAAGGCTCACTCAGCCGTCAATAAAGCGAGACACCATGACAGTGTAGTTGTTGTCTAATATGTCACTTTATTGCAGGTGATGCTGATCGATTGCAAATGTAAAGGGTGATCTAGGTCTGTAACTCGGCTTAATGTTAGTGGTGTTTTGTCACTGAGGGGACGATAACATTTGGCAGACCTTCTGGTATTGCTTAGTTTCATATTACACTTCTATCCTTGAGGGCTTTACGATTGTTATTACTGAACTACATCTAACTGTTGCGCTATATTATGCGAATATATAATATGTAACTACATACTTCATACAGCAAACACACAAACAATCCCACAACAAGACTGCGCTCGGACAGGATTTTTTTTCATATAATTCCTGGGATGTTACCGTTCAGCCTACATGTGGTGTCAGACTTGCAGTCAAATAATCTGTGCACTTTGCATTTATATAATTTCGGTGAGAATGGCTCATTGTCTATCGGCCAACTGATAGTAAACACCTTAATCACAGGCTAGATATTGATATATGATTTGTGTCTAACCTTTGAAAGTGACGAGAAATGGTCACGCAACTGAAATGAGGAATGCAAATATCATCATGCTAAAATAATGTTCCTAAGCACCGGGAAACTACTATCAGTCCGCTAATGGTGATCCAAAATTTAGCGAAAAGCTTTGACACTATCTATTACACTCGTATATGTATATTACCGTAATTGGCCACTAATGCGGCCCGTCTCTTGGCATTATATTTATGTAGCTGCCGTGTCGGTGTATATATTGTGTTAACACTCCTCACAAGCATTTGTAGATGCTCTTGTCACATAAACGCATCACTGACCGATACCTTTTTACATTGTTGTAGTTTCAATAGCTGCATGCAATCCACCGATCAAGGTATTTGTTGTAGCAATGGATAACGTGCTGTGTCTGATACAAAAATTGTGTTCCACAAATTAAAAAATTTAAGACCAATTTTTTTCGACTTTCAATATATTTTAATTAGATATGATATAAAGACAACAGCATAGATAGCTGCGCATATTTGTGAGAAGGAACGTAAAGAGTAATTGTGTACAAGTGATGGATCATCTGTTCAAGGTACGTAAGGCATGGATTCAATACAACAATATTGCATAGGCATTCGTTGCTATCACTTTGAATGGATGCCCGTTCAGTGCACGTACAAAAATCATAGACAACGTTTAACCAGACGGACAATTATTTTTTTTGGATACGACAGTGGAAAACAATTATGTGTTTTCTCAGAAGACAGTGGTAATGTACTGATCAGTGGGAGTCAGCAGATAACTTCTACATAAAATTAGGGAAATGATCGTGCCCCGTGTATTTGGTACATCAGTGGTCTATCAGACATCCAGGTTTTCGCTTGTTATGTATTAATGCTGTTAGACATGACCCTCAATGAATTGTGCAATTCATCTTTGTCACCACTATCACGGCACGGATAGCAAATTGAAAAGATTGTTGCACATGACCCCGAAAGGAAGCATTCAGACTTTTCCTGGTGACACCGGCGGAAGTGAATTTTAGCTTTACTCAAATACAAAGTTAGTTATTTTGAGTTGTCTGTCAACTGTTTGTGGGTGAAAGAATATTGATTGTTAATTGCGACAAAAATACCTTGATGGCACTTTGACGAGGCAAACAATATTCCAGAAGACATGGCTGACGTATTTATTGGTGCATATTCTATTTCGCATACTTATATTACCACCCCATAACCATTTATTTGAAAATATGAGGCGAGGAAGAACACAAATTGTCGGCAATCGTACCATGATATCCCTCGTCCGTGATTTTATTAAGTGGATCCGTCATTTTAGAGAGAAACCCCCAAATATTACTTCGAAGCGTCATATTAAATCCAATGTATGTTCTGCATGGCAAACGGATCCATTCATACACTAGCGCACAAATTGACCAATAATATGCTCATTTATAGACACATTGTATTAAATAAGCATATATCGGCCAATCTAGAACCTCCAATCAGCAATGACAGTACTAATGCACTGCACATGTGCACATGGCAGTTTACGGTAATTTATTGACAATCGGAAGAACTGAAACTGATTTTTGATATCAGAATAATGCACGGTCTCGGAAGATATTTATGAAGAAGTTGTTTCATCATGAGCTGTCTGGTTTGCTGCGGTCTGGCCATATTAATATGGGGCCATTTATCCTCGAAAAATAGATTCTTTGTCGTTCGACCAACTTCTGCTAATGCGTCGACTTATGTTGATGATGGAGATCACACAAGGGCCACTGTCGCGTGTCTGTTCTTTATAGACCCCACTGGCGCCAGCTTGATTTGTGTCACCGAAGCTTTCACCATTTCCACCAACTGGTAAACATCTGTTGTTCAATGTACATCGGATCAATATTGCCCTGTATCAAGCATAACTCGGTGGTCGAAACTAGGCGGTGGCGTTATAGCGGAATACATAGTATTTTAGCACGCAGCACATCAATATCTATATGCTTGCGTTTTTTATAACAACGAAGATGCTGAACACAAATTTAATTTAACGCAAAGGAGCAGATCGCATGCAACCAAGTCATCGAAGTGTCCAACTTAACAATTAGGTAAATCACTGTTGCTTCCACGCCAGTTGTTTACATTCAGGACACAACTTCGTCAGGAAAACATTTGTTTAATGACATGAGATCCATCTTCTTCATGGCGTTCTAACACACCATTGCAAGGCCTCCCATTCAGAGGTGTTATACTAAATGCATATATAAAATCAGTGCATTATCAGAAGAGCTTGCCTCGCTTTCATATATATATATATATATATATATATATATATATATATATATATATATATATATATATATATATATATATATATATATATATATATATATATATATATATATATATATATATATATATATATATATATATATATATATATATATATATATATATATATATATATATAGCTGGTAAACCGAACTCCAATATATCCTTATGGCGTTATGTCATCTTTTATAGCTTGATTATTGCTAGTATTAACCGTGGCTTTCATCCTAGTTTTGACTGCAATGACACGGATAAATGGACTATCAATTATGGTTGCATTCAGACAATACACGATCTGTGCTCCATGGATCTTATTAAACGGCATTGGTTCAGAAATATTGGTATATATCTTTTGTGACGTAGGTGCATAAGTCATTAGTAAGGAACAAAAGGAACATGGTTTGGAATCTCATTGAAAGTGTTTGTATCACCTTGAAAGGTGATTAAAGATAGATCAGACATAAGTAAATTGCGCATAAAAGAAAGATGATCATCAATGGACACATACTTTAATTCCGAAATATATTCTAGAGCGCCTTCAACACAAACTCACCTTGCTTTGCAATGCAGCTCCGCCTTACATCGAATGACCGAATCCTCACTCATCTAGCCGCTGGATTGCTCTGAAAAATATAGAGAAAATATAGGAAATACCATGCGCGGTTTTTCTCTAGGGACTTGTGGTTGATTTTTTGTAAGGCAGATCTGGCGCCACAAACAGACCGCCATTGAGTGATAGCAAGAGGATATTGCCGTCTGTTGCTCTATCAACAAACATTATAATGGAGTATAACTGCTCATATGAGGTATTGATGTTTGTCGTGAGTGTTGCTCTATTGCAACCCTTCCTTCATCTGACATTTTATATGGTGACATATTTGATATATAACCCGGGGCATAAGTAAGACTCATATGAAGTCGGGGTGCCGAGGGCGTTTTGTCCCGGCAAGGGCGTATTGTGAAAGGTGTTTTGTCCCGGCATGGCGTTTTGACCCTTGATTCATTTGCCAACTGATAATCACCATTGTGAGTCAATGATTCAAGGATATAAAACACACCGGCACTGACCAGGATTCAATTCAACATGACAGACGCCTAATGCTGTTAACGAGAGTAAACATAGATAGGTGAGGGTAAGCTCTGTGATTGCAAACATTCGGTGCCTTTTAGACGTAAGAGGTACGTCAGGGGATTGTAACCTTACCAGGAAATGACCGTTCTCTCAGAAAAGTATGCGTTGTGTGTCATGTAATAGCAGGAATGCGTAAGCAATTAGTACCGCAACAAATTTCAGAACCATGAATCTCGATCCAAATCGCCGATTCGGATCAGATAGCCCGTTGGTATAGGTCAGTATATCATGTGATGTTGAGGGAGTCAGCAAATTATGAATACCTGAATAGTAATTGCCTAACAAAACCAACCATGACTTATTGGCAACCGCAGCGACAGGAATAGCGGCTGTTAAAGCGGCAAAGTCAGGTGGCATGAATGTGGAATTAGGGCAATGACGGTGATGTATGTGGATATTTGTAATGATTGGTCAGCCCCCTTTTGTGTCAGCGGCCACCTGGCACACACCCTTTGTTCAGATCGGACTAAAAAACCTACGCAGTAGGGATGAAGGGCTGGCACGATTTCATTGAGTCACCAGGTCGGATGCAACCACTTCCAGTGATGGATCTGCTATTCAAAATTATAATCCCAATCTATCAGAACCACCTCACACTGCGCCACAGGAGCTGAATTATAGCCAATTGCGTTGACAATAGGTCTTGTCAAGCACCGGGCTCTATTTAAAGCACGCTTTTGGTCAGTATGGTACTTGCGATATGCAATACAACATATTGTGACTGTATTGTGTTACGCAAGTGGTTAGTAACCGCACATGTGAGATATTGCAAATATATTTGACGCAAGGAGCATTTCATGGAAATGACAGTAGACAAGAATACAAGCATCTCGTAATGTGCAGTGATATGCACTAATGACCAATGGCGATGACAGCTCAATAAGAGTATGGCTGTATGCATGACTTATAAGAGAGGTGAGGTGCGTGAATGAGTTTCTGGGGGGAGGGGAGCAGTGCTGACGCAAAATGATAAATGCAATATCAGCAGAGAGTTCTGGTAAGATACAGAAAAATAATTTATGTGAGTATTCTTATGAAAATTATTCTAAAAAGGATGTAGTCGAGTTTGACTGAAATTGGGCCTGCCAACCAGATCTAATTACCAAAGTACAACCCGAGGCATGTCATGCAACTTTCGATACCACATTGTATGAGATAGATACATATATATATATATATATATATATATATATATATATATATATATATATATATATATATATATATATATATATATATATATACATATATGTATATATATATATATATAAAAATATATATATATATATACATACATATATATATATATATATATATATATATATATATATATATTTATATATATATACATATGTATATATATATTATATTTATGTATATATATATGTATATATTCAGATGTATGCATATATATATACTAATATATAAATATATATATATATATATATATATTTATATATATTCATATATATATAATGACATGTAAATATATATATGTATTCATAGATAACTCTTATATATATATATATATATATATATATATATATGTATATATTATATATATATATAAATATATATATATATCAATATATATGCATATATGTATAGATTTATATATATGTATACATAAATATTCATATATCTAAATATATATAATTTATATGTATATATATATATATATATATATTATATATGTGAATATATATATATATATATACATATTTGTATGTTTATTCATATATTACATATATATAATATATATAATATATATATATATATATATATATATATATATATATAAAGGATGGATAAAGACGTTTTCCTTTACCCTTTGTGAGATCAAAGGAAACATAACATCATCGGAGCATATATTTCCGGTGACCCCGATTCAATATTTGGAACGCGATGCTTTACAAAGTGGATAGACTTATTGAGGGCGCTAGACAACTAATACCGAAGTTGCTGTTGACGAGCAATACCGAATAAGGTACCTAGACATGTCATGATAATGAATGATTTTGGAGAAAGGGAATGCGTTTTAAAACCTATATAGATATCAGACGAAATCTTGGTTGAGTGACACCTAGCATAGCATGGGACACAGACAGTTTAGCGATTGGATTTTAATGTATCGAGGTTTATTCATTGAAAATATGAGATAAAGGGGGTTGTCTGCTTAATTCGCTAACATAAAGAATTTTAGTTTTAATAGAGCTGAAGTTTAAATGATGCAACACTTCATAACACCTCATACCAATGAAAATGGACCATGCTTCGTTAACGCATACAGGCGAGGCACATAAAAATATATGGTTTCAGCAGATATATAATATATATACCTCTTGAAAGCACCGATTGCAGAATATTGATGGTTATTAAACTTGTCATGCAGTAACCATATTTCGGTGGTGTCATCGGAATTTATTCGCGTATCGGCCTTGACCAATACCGTGCTAATGGACAGATGATTCATGACAATTCTCTCGCGTCATATTGGTCATTTGCATCCCATAGGTTTCTAAAGCTTGGGAGAAATGAATGCATATACCATTATTTACGTAGTTACGTTATTTTAGGACGCAGATGAATCTCCCGACATTTATCGCATTTAAGAATAAATGGAATATTTACGATATGGTGGACCGAATCTCACATGTTAATATGCGAGGATATGTCGCAGCGTTATTTATTCTGAAAGTGCAGATTTATAAATGCACACCGCATATTGACTTGCCTGCGGGTTAATCCTCTGCCACATCTGTATATCTTCTGCTGAATGAATAATTTTCGACTTGATAGAACGCATCTGCAATTGGAGTTCAATAAGGCACACTGCTCATTATACTAGCCACACAGACAAATACATATCAGTGCGATCATGAATCTAAAATAGATGATCACGTGTTGCCACTTCCGGCAGTTTATCATTATGGCGGCGAAGCTGCCCAATGAATGAAACCAATAATGATGAAGACATTTTGTCGGGCACAATTCCGGTGTTATCCGCAAAGTAGGCCGTATTAACTTATATTGCTTACTGTAAGCGGTTGTATGCTTTTCGTGCTCTAGTCTGTGGCCATTGCAGGCAGTTTACGTGACCAGACCAGACATTGCGGGAGTCATCAGCCCATTTATTTGTCTCTTAAGTCTGATATCATCCTATCTGTTTAACCAACAGGATGTAGAGGTAACGTCCATTTAACAATTTTAATTATAGGATACCTCAGAAATATCGCATAGTTAGCATACAAATCGAAAGAGCCATTGTTGTCGTTATGGTTCAGTAATACACCAGTTGTAGCGAATGTCAATAATTGCAACAATCAGTCGAATGCGCGATGTGGCTTGCGAGCAGACATCTTTCTTTACTTAAAAATACTACTGCTTGCAGTTGTCGGTGTTTTTTAGATATAAACATATGCTTAATAAATTTATATAAATATAATATATATACACACACATATATATATATATATATATGTATATATATATATATATATATACATATATATATACATACATTAATATATATATATATGCTTATATGCTTAATAATTTTATGCGAATATAATGTATATATATAAAATATAAACACACACACACACACACATATATTATATATATGTATATATATATAATTATATACACATATACACATATATACATATATATACACATATATACACTGTTATGTACATATGTATATATATATATATATATATATATATATATATATATATATATATATATATATATATAATATATATAACATATGAGTAAATATATGTGTAAATATATATATATATATATATATATATATATATATATATATATATGCGATATATATATATATATATATATATATATATATATAATATATGCTTAATAAATTTATGCGAATATAATATATATATATACACACACAAACACTAATATATATATATATATATATATATATATATATATGCATATATATATATCTATATATATGTATATGTATATATATGTCTATATATATATATATAGGTATATATATATACATATATATATAAATATTATATATATATATATATATTTATGCATGCATATATATATATATATATATATATATATATATATATATATATATATATATATATATATACATATTTATATATATAAATATATATGTATGTGTACGCTGCTCGGGTGCATAGGTGGCATTGGACACAGTAATGAATTCATAAAGAATCATTACTGCTAGGGTTGGGTAATGACTTAAACCCTAATGAAGCTAAGTACGCAAAGAAAGAAGGTTAATAACACCCTTGATACACACGCAGACAAACGTACACCAACAACCACACTTTATGGTGTCGGCGACTTTTAAATGGGTCATCCATCGTTTATGAACCTCGACCTCGAGTCCACTTAACAATAGTGTTTCAACGATTATATGTGTTAATGCTGTAACGCTGAGTATCGAGAAGATATACATGTGCTGGGTATCCCATGACAATAGCAGTGGAAGTGCAAAGACACTGCAGGCAGCAATGATGGCGGATCGTTACACAGGCAAATATTTTGGCTGAAACGTCCAGCTGGATTATCAGCAAGCGGCATTCAAATCAAGAACAAATGTATGCGAATGGTAGTTACTATTCACAGCTCTTTAAAGACTGTACAGACACAAATCAACTTACCTCTCCCACAAAACGCAATTGTTTGCACCAATCTTGCCCGGATTTGTTCCGTTGCAAATATATTTGAGTTTCTCTAAACGTTGGTCGACCAAAAAAGTCAATGACCTTTGACCTCGAATAGTGATAAATAAAATGCAGCCATTATAACAACCACTGAAGCATTTCGAACAGACAGTTAGGAATCAGGATTATCCTCGGAGCTAGCAGGGTTAAAATCGTGCCCTGATAAAGGATTCAAGCACAAAACAAATACCTAAAGTGTCGTTAGCCTTGTAATGTTGTTGAGCGAAAGCTAATAAGCACACACATTACTCACTAGACGCAGATAAAATCAATAAGAAAATCCGAAAAATGTAAATCACGCATTCATCCTGGAAAGTTCCTGAACAACACAAGGAAGATGATGCTTATGGTGACCCATGTAATGCTCATACATTGTACTTTGCTACATTAATTCGTGCGTTACGCATTATTATACGTGCATGTTATTCCTTGGAAGGAAACGCGAGCGGAGAATCAACAGAGCGTCATGATGAAATAAAAGTGCAAAAGTTCTGGATACACTCCAACTATTTACATCAGACCGTCGTTCAATGTTACTTATATAACACCAATAGAAAGTCCATTACTTGCTTCCGATTTTCGTCACTGGTTCATCGAGGTTGATTGACTGGGCACAAACAGCCAAGGAATAAAGAATCAGTCGTTATATAATCGCCACCCTATATGTAGTCACCATCTAAATACCAATTGTTTCAGGCTTTAGATATTTTAACCAGCCGATATGATCCACCATTGAAAATTACATAGATTCTGACATTTAGTAATCCAGTTCATACTCTCTCAATTCTATGTCAAATACAGACTGAAACCAAATTTATGCGCGCCCTGACGCAGATGTGTGAAGATGTTCTATTGTTAGTGTGCGACCAACATTACAAATAACCGAATGGTATATCCACCACAGTGGCTAGTAATAGCTACAAAATAGGTAATACCGATGTCAACTTGCTTTCATAATGTGCTCCGACGATGTTTCGGAGATTGCATGAGAAGACTTGAATATTTGCGTTTACTTCCTAATTGAGCATATTGGTAGCGAGGTCACCTAACAATGGGATATATGACTGGATTCTGCTATATAGCATCATGCAAGCAAACAAGAACACAAACTACCTACATACATCCAAAGCTAAATGTAAATTTGTAAATACCATCTACTGTATGCTGACATCTTATATAAGCTCGGCTAAAAGGCGATCCCCATCACATATTCTTTGTTTAGCATACCTTAAGCATTAAACTGCGTTTCATCGTGGGAATTGAAATGCTTGCTTTGGCTAACCAATACACGTCACACATTTTGCAGTGTGCATTGAACTTCAGTGACTTTTTGAATACGGGATGGCAAAGTGGAACCCAGGCTGGGAACAATGTCGTCAAATTTGCTTGAATTTGTTGCTAACAAATAGCATCCATTGATCACACAAGTGGTATTAGGCAGAGCTGTGTTGCAAAGTAGGGTCAATGATATGAATTCACGTAGTCATACCCGTGGATTGGACGCTTCTGGTTATTCACACCCAGAGGCTATCACAATAATGAATCCCATCTAATATAACCAACCATCCATGTGCTGCAAATGATGAAGTAATTGTACAAGAGAAACAAGCTGTTCACTTGGGAAGTAATATTGGTTATTGTGCGAATTTGATAAATACACAGCGTGCATGTAGGGATTTGATAGCGAAAACGAATATGATTATGTATCGCTTTGGATACTGTAACTCTGTTATTAGAAACAAACTATTTGAAGTATACTGTAGTAGTTTTTTTGAGTCGGCGATGTGGAGTAGAAGACCCAACCAGCTGGTCAAATTGTGTAGTGTTTGGAGGAGGTGTATTTGAACTATATGGAAATTAGAGTCCAGAACATGTTCAAAGTATTTACAATTCATTTCGTGAAAATTGCCGTTTAGAAATCAACTGATGTTGCGCTTTGTCAATTTCTTTCATAAATGCCTGAACAGCCCCAATGTTTTAGTATTCTATGTAAGTAGATGTTGTTTCCATAGCAGAACAATTGTTAGCGATAATGTTCGAACAATAATGCATGCCCTGAACATCAATAATTGTTATTTATTACATCATAGTGAATGCATTAAGGACTCCAGCTATAAGATTAAGCCGCCAGGTAATTCTAAATATGAGAATATTGCCATGCTCATAAAGGAGCTTATTTCTATTAGAGATGGGGATTCATTATCAGTGCTTACCCGACATGAAGCTGAAGCTCTGTTAAAGGAATTGTGATTATCGTAACTGATTTATTTGTTTACTCGTTCTCGTGTGTATTTTGCTGTTGTATCAAATAATAATGTTCCTGTACACCTGCTGTGTGAAAATAAAGATTATTATTATCATTATTATTGCTAAATAAACCCCAGTGATAAATTTTCATTGTTCAGATGTTCAATTACGATATCACGTGCACATGTTGTTGAATTTGTAATGCATCTAGACGAGTTAACATATATCATATATTGCTCCCGAACGCACGGCTCTATATCGCTTCCTCCAACGCGAAGTACATTTTGTTCAATGGAAGAATCATAGGTTCTACAATTATGATAACGAATACATCTGGAATTAGCAGCAGTCGGGTTCTTGTGCAGATACCTCAGTTACTTCAAAGGTTCGCTATTGCATCATGGTTGTGGCGATCAGTGTTATGTATTTCTTGTGTGATCCACCAGTGTTGCTTCTCAACAAATACATTGTGCAGTTAAAGAATTTAAACTGACGCTGATTTATTTGGCTGATGCAAGCAATCATTTAGTTTTTCTGTATTAAGTTTCCTCATGGTGCTCTTCATTTTATCTGATTAATAGGCAGAAGGTGCTTTGGACGCAGTGATGAATTAATAATTGGTCAGAGCAGCCATATGCAGCTTAAATCATCCTGTCACTAAATACACAGAGAAGCATGATTTACTAGATCCTTCATCCCGACAATGGCACACTGACAACCACACTATGACTTTTATTATGTCCGTGAGGTTTATTTTAACCAACTATTGTCAACGAGCTCTACACCACTGCAGCATGTCAACGTGTGCCAGTGTTGTAATGGTGAGTACCGATTGACTGGGTGTACCTTGGCTAGTGCGCTAGTAGCTGAGCTCGATTGTCTTTTACTGCTTACCAAGCAAGATATGTGTGGATAGTACATCAATTCACCGTTGCAATCCAAGTTAGTGTTGGTGCAAAGTTGAAGCTTATTTCATGCAATAATAGTGTCACAGGCGTTAGCATCCCGAGTCAATATATAACATTGACCACTTGAAGACGGTCTTGCTCATTATCATGTGTACAACACTTGCGACCATGATTCGAAAAATTCCTCATCGGAGATAAGAATAATTCGCATCGTCGAGGGAACGACTTAGTTTTCGGATGGGAAGGAAGGTGCCAAGGCGCCGGAGAGACCTGTATACTCAGGTGTTATGGATTTATATAGCATGGCATGTACAGCCGAGGGTGCGTGACACAAATTATCTTACCTTTCCGGGGAGTCCCTAAATTTTCTTGAGGCCGATTAAATACACCCTCAAAGCATCTTTGTTTGCATGGGAAAAATAAGAAAGATCGAATGTGAGGTTATGGCGCATGCGCTAGCGCCACTTACACACCATCATTGAGATTCCAGGAGGTGTTATTGCCTGTTCAAACCAACGCTGTCTATTTCATTGTAACTAAACATAATAATTGCATGGTCCCATAGCAAATGTGTTTATGCATTTAACTTTGTGATGTGTGTGCTATATTCGCAGAGTTCACCAGTCATTGGGTTTTTATGTCAAATCTGACCCACATGCACTTTCCATTTATGCTTCATTGGATCAAATGCAAAATGATTCCGTCCACCATTAGCGCATTATAATTACCATGGGTGAATTATTCACAGCGGGGAAACATCACCAAATCGTATATTGAGTACACTCGAATCGGACATTACCAAACGCTATGATCTACTTGTAGAATGACTATTACTCATGAAGCCGAATGAGGTCTCCATAACTATCGCCATTTGCGAAATTCGGAGAGAGAATTTCTTCAAGAAAAGGCATAATCGTCATCAGCTATGTTGTGTGCAGTCCAGACCAATGCAGTCGTTTCCAAATGGGATATATTTGTAGTAAGGTGGTGTTTGAGAAACATTGTGAATACAAATTTAAATATGTTCCATTGATTACAAATCATCATTGCTGAGCTAATGTATTTAACATACATTGTGATAGCCCTACAAGACGTCTGAGTATATATTTATATTACCGTTCGACCGGAGTTAACATTGTAAATGATATTTGTGGCGCCATATATGATAATCAGAATCCTGAATCATGATCACAGTCTTTTGATACCGATGTGATGGATAAATGCATTTTGCAAAATCAAAAGTTCAACCGTGAGTAAGCAACTCATAATTGGATGAATTGTAAATTTGCAGGGATCGAATGATACTGTACTTACAATACGCGCTTAATGCTGCAATATGATTGAATTATTGTAAAGGAGCTTCTTGTGAAATTAAATGCCACGGATCTTAAGATCTTCTGTGGATGAGCTTTTTACGACTCATTCACACCTGGCAATTGACTTATGTACCCCCATGTAAATGTACGATAATGAGTTTATTAAGGATTTTATATCACGTGCAGCAATAGAATCAGATGACATTTTATTTCTAGGACAAATGATAATCGCCTGATCACATAATTACTGACGGGATTAAAGAGAGCGACTGTTAAATCTTTATATCGCTTTGTGAGATTATATATACATATTAACATTTTATATATACATACACACACACACACACACACACATATATATATATATATATATATATATATATATATATATATACATATATATATATACATATATACATATATATTTATATGTATATAATATATAATATATATATATGGCTATATACATATATATGTATGTATATACGTGTATGTACATATAAATATAAATATATATAAATATGTATATGTATTTATATATACATATATATATACATATCTATGTATATATAATTATAAATATATATCACATTTATATATTGTCATATGCATATATATAAATTTATATATGTATATATATATATACATATTTATATATAAGATATATAGATATATGTGTGCGTACACACACACATATAAATATATATATATATATAAATGTATATAAGTATATATATATATATATATGTATATATATATATATCTATACACATATATATGAACATATATACATGTATTTGTATACAAATATATGTATATATATGCATATGTATAAATATATGCATATATATATATGATATATATATATTGTTATATACATATATATGTATGTATATACGTGTATGTACATATGAATATATATATATATGCCAACATACATATGTATTTATATACACATATATATATATATATATACATATCTATGTATATATAATTATATATATATATATCATATTTATATATTATCATATGCATATACATATATGTATATATATTTATATATATATATATATATAAATCAAAGACATATAAAAATATGTGTGCTTACACACACACATATATATATATATACATAAATATATATACATATATATATATATATATGTATATACATATATATATATATAGATATATATATATATATAGAAATATAGATATATATGAATATATATATATATATATATACATAGCTATCTATCTATATATATATATATTTATAGATATATAGAGAGATATATATTTATTTATTTAGAGATATATATATATCTCTCTATATATATATATCTATATCTATATATAGATATAGAGAGGAGAGTATATCTCTATCTATAGATATATATATCTATAGATCTTATCTCTCTCTATCTCTCTCTCTCTCTATCTCTCTCTATATATATATATATATATATATATATATATATATATATATATATATATATATATATACTTATAAACCTATTCATATTGGGTCTCAGTGTCAGACCTGAATTACTGGGACCTCCATGATGCGCTATAGATATGCTACAAAAAAACAAACGTTCACCTTCTTTTAACCTGCCCGACACTATATATACCTGTATATATCAATGTTTTTGACATCTTCCGTGTGTAATATGGCACGCTCGCAGGACAGCACTATTGGTTCAGACCCAATATTTTAACTATAATCATTGGGTCTTTCCCAATCATTAATATTCAAAATGGCGCCCAAACGAGATGCGGCTTTGATTATGTTATAATATGACAACGGGGAATATTTTTATGTCTCTCTTACCACAGCTACGGTGCGCCAGGTACTATAATACAATAAAAGGAGAGGCAATTACCACTTACGACCAAGCTGCAGATGGAATGTATTTGAACGATGCATTCAAAGCAAAACCTATTCTATGGACAGTCATTGATATCGACTGCCATCGATTATTATCTTTCCACAAGTAGTGTCCCTAATCGCCTGTCTCGGTTTATCGACAATATTGGTCACATAATTGTGCATATCCTTTTGAAGTTAGTTAAGGCCGAGTTGATATTATCAGTTAACTGCTTTGTATTTGAAGACAGCTGCTAGCATAATTTGCAGTACTTTTTTTTATATCAGGTCATAGATAAGGTGATCTGAAATAATTGTTTTTTTCCATTGAAACATCTTGTAGAAGTTGATTTCGTTTTCCTAGTTTTGGTAAATAATTTGCAAATATGTGTCAAATTTTGAACTTTCAGCAATACGTCTGTCCCCCCCCCCCCAGTCTGTTTTGTCCTTTTTTGAAATAAGATGAAGCAAAGCTTATTCCACATGTAATTTTCGAGAAGAACTTGAGTTTGAATCTGAGGAACAGTTTGACCTTTCAACAGGCTGTCTCTACAGTAGGGATTTTGAAACAAGAATGAGTAAATCGTTTGCCTATACAAACAAGTTTTTATTTTCAGGAAGTATCATTATCAAACTTAAGTGTGTATCAGTAGCAAACCGCGACCATTCGACTTACTGTATGTCTGATATATAAAATTTAGAGTTACTCTAAAACAAGATAGGGTCAATTATTTCCAGCATCAACCATACATCAGTTACGTTTTCCAAGTCTCATGTTATTCAACTGTGAGCGTATGTGTGCCAAACTTTGACCTCTCAACAATAGTTCTGCTCTCTGCAAATCTGATTTGTGCACACTGGTCCTTGTCTTCTTAATGTATCCCTGAAAGATGTCTTTAAGGGTTGCTGTTTCCTTGTCAGTCCAGCACCTCTTTTGTGTTCTGCTCCTTTCAAAAACTGTAAACATAAAATAACACTTATTACTGTAATACCCTCTAAACAAGTCAATGATAACAGAGGCATAATATGTAGAGTTAAAAGCTTTCAAATATTATAATTTGAAACTATATATATCTTTTACATACTTAATGCACACATAGCAAATTGCATTTATGCCATATGGATGTCCAAGGTTATTGCAGTTATGCCTACCTGCCTCCGCTTTATCAACTTTCTGTTTCTTGGTGCCAGAATCAATATCAATCACTTCCCTCATACATGGTAACTCTGCATCTATAAACATTCACACTACACACACATGGTAAAGCACAAGAATCAGTGATAAAGCTGCAAATTGTTATATGATGTGTCTGGTGTCTGCTCATGCAAGCATTACAAACTTACTCTCAGTAACAGAGGGCAGTTCATCCACATCACAACCTTCTGCATCTTCTTCTTCTATACTCGGAAGATCTGCATCAGCCAAGCAGTTGGTCAATAAATAGGCCTACATAAAGTCCTATATCTTTGTCAACACAATGTGGTAGGTTGTTCACTTAAGTAACAAAAATTTTGTCAATGTTATTTTATTCAAGGAGCATTTGTGACCTTCACAGATATATCCTGCAGACGCATTCCTTTCCATTGATTCACCGTGCCATTCTCAACTGTATGGAGGAGCTGTGAGACCTTGACACAAAACAGTTTTGTGTATGAAGTTAATCATAAATGTTTAATCAGGATTAAATTAACAGCCAAAGGATTTGGTTTGGCTTGATGAATGCAAAACGGATTTATACTTATCACATAAAAGAAACACAGAACATAGAAAACATGGATACATTTTCTTTATACTGAGAATACAAACCTACCTTTGATAACTCTAGAGTAGAATGTGACAGTCGGTAATATTCCCGATGTGTCTTTGGATCATGGCCAAGATGTTTTGCCAGCATACCAAGCTCACCCTCACTCATGTCCAAAATCTGCACAAAATTCGGCATAGATAAGTGAAAAGAAGCCAATACCTCTCCCCACTAGTGAACATCATCATTTACAAACTGTGGGTATTTATGTCCATGTCAACAAAACATTAATATCTCAGACATATGCACAACATTTAGTTGCGAGACTGTGGCAATGTACTTCCTCAATTGTGTAGATTTGATGCGTTCTGTGTGTTGCAATCCAGGGCAACTGCCTGCCACTTCCTGTAGCTCGGGGTTTCCACTCATTAGAGTGTCTGCATTTAAGCACGCAAATAAGAAGAGGTTTGTTGCTGGGACACCTTGCTCTTGTTTTTAAAAGCACTTCTATTTCCCTTTTACCATCTGGTGGAAGGAGAACATAGGCATCATTGTTTTTTCTGCTTTAACCTGCAGAAATAATCATGTCCATTCGTTGCGCAAGCATCTTGTCTGTCGTGGATAATCCCATGCTCAGCTCCTGGCTAGGATCCTTTCTCCAGTCTGGTCTTGTTAGATATCCATGCACATTGAGATCCTTGACTTCAGCCCTCCTTCTTTTGTTGAAGAGAATAAGTCGACTCATTGTACATTTTGACAAATCTGATGGCTTCGGATCTTTCAACAATAATGTCATGGATTCTTGCATGCTTGTGGCTATGAAATCTCTCAGTTTGACCAAGTCCTCAGTAAGAGGAATCTGTACAACTTTGCTCCTGTTTACTGCATTCTGCGTTTTGGTGGCAATTTAATTGATGCGGCAGGACCATTCTGCTTGAAAGACTTCTTGAAATTTCAGTGCTTCTTCATATTCCTTGGTGTTTTCCTTCCAGTCCCCATCCCATTTTTATGATGATTATGTGTCCAATAAGGTTTCCGATATCTTTTTTCCAAGACTGAGAGATGGAGTTTCTTTCTCAATAGAAATTGCCCTTGTTGCTTCCACAACAAGGTCAAAGTTGCCAACCCTAATAAAATCATTATCAGCCGGTCTCCTTGGACAATATTCTTAATGTCCCTATCGTTCATTCTAACATCAGCTGAGCATTTGCCTCTCAATCGTCCATAATTGAACTACTGAGTGGGTGTTTTCCCCTTCTTAGTGCATTTTTTCAGCTCGCTAGGTTCATTACTGCTAGAATTGTCAAGTGATGTTAACTTGTCTTCCATAATGGTCCCGCAGTTCTCAAGATGGTGCCACAAATGTGCCTTTAGCACAAACTTCAAACACAATTCACAAGGGATAAAATCGGATGGTTGATGCTCTTTTGCACCAGCAGATCCGCAGCGTGCCACAACGATATGGCCATTTCCCGTTTTAAGCACTTCCATATTGTGCTTAAAATTACCCTCATTGGTCAGTAGTCCAAGGCGATGCATTCTCTCTTTCGACCATTTGCAAATTATTTGTATGTCCATTATCCGTGGGTGACTTTTGTGCACAGTAATTTTATTCTTTATCTCCTTCAGACAAAAAGTGCAGAAATTGCTTTTGTCATAGATCTGCCTGCATCCTGGCCTTACCTGGTTTTTCAGGAACACCTTCTGGTAGTGTGCATGGAGTTGGGGTTATGCGGTTACGTTCATTGATTCCACTGCCCACATTTTGCCCTTGTTCACTGTGTTGACTGGATGAAGCAAACACTGGGAATTCCTCGCTAATGTATGAGTCAAAGCTTGTTTCAGGTACATATTCTGATGTTGAAGGTGATGAACTTCTACTGCTGCTATTGCTGATATCACTTGTCTGTCTAACTATATCTACTGCTGCCAAACTTTTACTCAGCATTGGCCAAAATCTTTCCAAAACCAAAGTGTGTTCTGGTGCTGATGGCATTAATAACTGGATCAACAATTACTCACTGCATTGGGCTTGAGTGAATTTGTAGCAACTGATTTAGTTGGAAGAGGACTGCCTGTCATATAAGTGTGTGCAAGAAATATGTAAAACATGCATATGAGTATAACTATTGTAATAGCATTTTTGAAATAATATTACCATTAAAATAATACCATGAAAAAAGGGTGATATTCTGGAACTAATCAGTCAATGAAGGATGAATGTGAAGCTCACCTGGGACATCAGCTGTGTTTCTTGGAAGGGAATAAGTTGATGAAGCAGAGGGGGACTCAGTGACATCTGACATCGCAATGCATGCACCTACACATGGCATATACAGAAATGATAGTTGGTCAGATAATGTTCAATTTGTAAGGACCAATTTGTTAAAAACACAGTCAGCAAACAATACTGCTGTTTGTTTGGAAATAATTGTTCCAGTGTGGGTCGGTAGTTGGTAATATGCAGGGTCCTGGTGGTCATGAGTTGCAATTACTGAGATGTCTTCATGAACAACAAAATAGGTTCAATATGTACTACCAGCTATATTAGTGTTTGTATCTGCAATGGCTGCAATTATCTACCATTTGTGTTAATATTTGTTAATCAACAAGTCTTTAAGACAAACAGTAATTTTTATCAAAAAATAATCTAACCATTACTTATTCAGTGATGGGTGGATGTGTGGCTCATCCAGGGCAGCAGCTGCATTACTCTGGAGGGATTCGGTTGCAAAAGTTGTAGTCAGTCGAGCATCCTCTTTCATTTCATAGCATGCATCTACACATGATCCAGACAGATATGACATAGATGTGAAGTTTTTGAATGACAATTTTTACATACGGCAGTTGTTGATTGTTACTGTTTTGTGGAATGTTCTTACCAGTGTGGGTCGGTGATAGGTAGATTTCAGCCAATTGTGGGGCATCAAGTTCATTGACTAGGTTCACTTCAGGAGTAACAAATGAAGTTTCATATGCACAAAAAATTATGCAGTAAGGTGTGAGCACAGATCGTCTCAAACAATATTTCAGACATTATACATTATTTACATTGATTTGAGCATTTTTTTTCATTAACCAAGTTCGTAATAAATTTCTTGGTTTATCACTTAGTTGATATCTAAACTGAAATAATTTCTAAAACTAATGGAACAGTAAATTGCACATTTTAATTATATTACCATATAGAGTGATTTAAAATAACCTTGATATAGCCTTCTTGTTGGATTGTTATGCAGGTCTGGCAACTTCTGACTGACTCTCTTTCTTTCTTAACCCATTGCTGCAATTTCAATATCATCACAAATATAATATCAACAAATACATCAAGTATAAGGTTGACACAGCTCTGCATTGAATTGGTGGCCGAGCGCCAATGACTAGTTGATCAGGTTTTTGATGTTTTTTGCCAATGAGGTGCGATCCATTGGTATAATATTCCCAATAAATTGTATATAAGCCATTGACCCAACAACAAGTTTAAATAATATATACTCTCATTTTACAAAGCTATATATGTTATCATGGGACATTCTATTATATATATATAGACTTGTATTATTGGGTCTAGACCCAATAAATTGTATATAAAGCATGGACCCAACAATAAGTTTTGATAATATATACACTCATTTTACCAAACTATATATGTCATCTCAGCACAGCCTATTATATATAACGAATCGTATTATTGGGTCCAGACCCAATAAATTGTATATAGGCCATGGACCCAACAATAAGTTTTAATAATATATACACTCATTTTACGAAGTTATATGCATCATCTAGACACATCATATTATATATATATATGGACTGGTATTGTTGGGTCTGGACCCAATAAATTGTATATAAGCCATGGACCCAACAATAAGTTTTAATAATATATACACTCATTTTACGAAGTTATATGCATCATCTAGACACATCATATTATATATATGGACTGGTATTGTTGGGTCTGGACCCAATAAATTGTATATAAGCCATGGACCCAACAATAAGTTTTAATAATGTATACACTTATTTTATGGAATACTTCATCACGACACAGTGTATAATATATATATAAGACTTGTAATATTGGGTCCTAACCCAATAAATGTTATATAAGCCGTTGACCCAATAATACCTATTAATAATGATACAATCATTTAACGAAGTTATATGCATCATCTAGATACAGCATATGATATATATGGACTGGTATTGTTGGGCTGGACCCAATAAATTGCATATAAGCCATGGACCCAACAGTAAGTTTTAATAATATATACACTCAATTTACGAAGTTATATGCATCATCTAGGCACAGCATATGATATATGTGGACTGGTTTTGTTGGGTCTGGACCCAATATATTGTATATAGGCCATGGATACAACAATATGTGTTAATAATATAAACAATCACTTTTAGAAGTTATATAGACAGTCAAAAGGTTTTTTCAGGAGGAGTTTTGCTACCCCCATTCAAAGAATGATAGGGATAAAAATTCCACTCCAGGGATGAAAATTGTTCAGTCACCAAGGAAACATATACCGCATTATCACTATTAGAAGCAGAGGCAAGGGGATGGCATGAATGTGACCTAACTCTGGTGAAAGAAAGTGGGGACCAACATGGAATACGACGCTGTGCGCATGTCCCCTCCAGCGATCAGAACTTACACTAGCCGGGGTATGGCGCTTAAGGGAATGGGGACCTTGACTTATACATATTATATGATTAAACAATTGAAGGTTACAACATGGGCAACGCACGTGAGTCTCCTATTAAATGCCTTGCTGGACTAAGCAGTTGCTGTCTGAAGCAGAACTCTTACTCCTTATCCCCTCCCCAAAACGTTTTAATCTACGTCATTCTATATAAGTATAAGTAGCATATCAATTACATTAACTGATTCAACACTAAATCAAGAAACACAGACTACAACATGTGCAACTTTTGTCCGTTATCATTAAAGATGAGGATTGGTGCCACTGCCTTCACGCTAGCCTCAGCAGTCGCGCAGTCCCACCACAAAATGTTCTCGCTCCCCTCCTCTCCCGCAGATATTTTAGTCTAGGTAATTGATTTAATAGCAGTGAGTTATCACAATGAAACTTTTTCGAAAATGACGGTTCAAACAAATACGTGCCTCAAACGTCAGGCATCTCGATTAGGAGCCTGACAGTTCCACCTGCTGCAAATCGCCAGTGTTGGAAACCATATGCCCCATGTAGGATACACATATTACACTCCGCTAAACTCCTTTACAAATTGATAAGCGGTATCGCACGAGACCGTAATGCGCGGACCATTTGAACTCGTTCCGTCTTCACCACAGTGAGTGGCCAGGGTTCACATGCATGGAACCGCTTTGAACTGGGAGTACTTTAAGATAAGGGTTTTCCCATTTTCCCGTAGTGGATTTTTATGGAGGCGTGAAAATACGCATTGGTACAAAATATGATGCGTCCCAACAACGCGTGAGGTATTTGGGGACGCTGTCAAGTGCTTTGTCATCAGCAGTAATGTAAATATATATCATATAATATTGGCTCAGGACCGAACAAATTTTATATAAGCTATAGACCATCAATAAATTCTGATAACATACATTCACATATCAAGTGATTGACGCAATCAAGAGACAAAATATATTACATTCGTCAGGACCCAATCAATTTTTATAAAAGCCCAGACCAATCAGCAATGTTATGTACTGTAGAGTCATCTTGGGAAGTGATATAGTAAATAAGCTTTTAGAACTAGACTGCTTTTAATAATGAGTGAGTAACTCGGGGTCGGGAAGTGTTTAGTAGACCGTGGCTTTCATTGAAATTGACTCTAATATGAAAAACAAGAAAGATGAGCAAGAACCAGTATGTCGACCCGGCCAACTCTGCTGACTTGGTAATACACAATAGGTTGGTAACCTCAGCGTCCCTGTTGATTGTAAGCACCTTACACATACTAATACAATTCATGTCAGAAGGCACAAGATAAGATCCACACAGGACCCACCTGATACACCAAACCGAGCCACAGTGCAACTACATCACCTTTGACAGCTTTAAAGGTCGCACTTCAAATTATGGCATCTATCAATCGAAGAGGAGAGACATTTTACAATGTTAATCGAATTATTGAAGGACTTACTTGCCCGAAATTATCAGCAGTCTAATGAAGCTTATGTTAAAACATTCATGCATCCAAGCACTAAGTCACAGGTCATCTGTGAACTCCCAAGGTTCACAAGCTGATCAACAGCAAAATGATAGTAAAAAGTATATGCATCTTATATACCGGTATAAGCACTGTTTTTTGTGGGTGAAACCCAACTACATATACGCCTCAGGCTAGAGGCTGCTTGACCAAATGATCATTGTACGCATTGGAAGCGATGGATTAAGCGATAGCACTGTACAATATTTCAGTATGAACTGGGCCCGTATTCACCAACCACGAGTTTGAGTGACTAATCTTTTTGAGTCCTAACTTAAGTCTCTTCACGTTTCCCCCTCACCAATCAACATTGACAGTGAGCCGCACCATGACTTCGCATTAACACACATAGCGATAGTAATAAAATCATCGTTATTAACCGCTCGCAATAAGCTGCATTTCCACGGACTGATAAAACATACCAATTTAGTTTTGTATCTTATAAGCCCCGAGCTTGACCTAGATCATGCTCCAAACGAGTTCGACATCCGGTACAAAATAATCATCTGATGACCTGCACTACGTCGCATAGCTCCGTCAACGGTTTGGAGTGCGCTGCTCAGGGGAAGGAAATCAACTCTTCGTTCGATATCAGTCTTTTTACTCTACTGAGCACTCTGCCCCGCGCCTTCGCGCCAATCCGCCACGCTAAGACTTCATAGTGTTTCAGATACCACAAAAAAGCTCTCCGCATTCTACTTCAGTGCTCAAGCGACACTGCTTTCACTTGTTTTCACACATCGGGCGACAATCGTTTTATATACAGGGGTAATAATCCCGCGACAAATTTACTGTACTCTACTCTTTCCTTTCCCCTGTATATAATCGGTTGCCGCACATTACTATTGAATCAAAGCGTGAACATATCCGTGGAATGCGTGACAAAAACAAATGTCATTTAATCCGATACAACTGCATTTCCTGGGTACTATGATACCACCTGTCGATTCGCGCTTGTGACCTACAAGTCAACAAGTTCGAACCATCTTCGATGCTTAGAGGGTTTATATGTTTTTAACTGACTATGCCACGCGCGGGAAGATACAGGTTTTATTCCCCAGATAGATTCCTATCGTCTACGCTGTAAGAGTATCACCTCGTATAACGCTAGCTGTGTCGCATTGTGAGTTTTATGACAGAGTTTTATCTTCAAAGATACGGGATAGAGAGAAGAGATGACTTTCCTGACCAATGCAGGTCAAACAGTTCATTGGGATTTTTCAATGAGCAGGATAGTGATAGGTTAAGCAGGATGACATAAATTCAAGAATAAAATATTTTAAGTATGTTACCAGCTTCATCCACACACGCCAAATGGCCGTGAATCGTGAACATGACTGCAACAGTCCAATTGACTTTGTAAATCAGTTTTACTCCATATCACCGAAGTTCCAAATACGTGTCCTACTCACACTAGCTTTCCTTTGACAAAGTCGCAATATGAAATCTCCCAAGGACGTGGATCGTTGCCATGGCGCCGAAGCTATGGCGTGTGGAGATTTCTCAGGGAAAATATATATTCTTCTACATTTGGGTGTAATCTATTCAGCAATTGTATGAAGCATAAATTCGTTCGACTCTTTTTTCATAAATAGCAACACGACTTTATGGTCTCGAAAAAACTCTCCGCCAGGAAAAACGAAAAATCTTCATTTATAATATATTAAACGAACAAAATTCATTATTGCACCAACAAAATTCATCATTTACATGATAATACCAAACGGCCCAACAACTGCCTTGTCTAAATGAGATCGGCGCGGCCTTTGACCGCCCTACCGTGCGTGCAGCCTGACCAGAAAATATATGGCCCCCGAACATGGATGCTAGACAAGAAAGCCCTTCTGTAATACTCGCAAGACAGGTATATTCGAGTTTTCAATGTTGCTTACATTATATCCATGATCCAAATAAAATCTCAAGAAAATTACTTACCCTTCCCGCGGATAGCTAAATATGAGTTTTAAGTAAAGTTTGGCACTGGGTTTAGACGCCGATACCTTCCCATAACGAGCTGCTACAGTTAAATAGCCCTCATCTGCGAGTTGTTCAGCGAGACGTCTAACTCAGAATCCAAGTTCGGGGCCTGACATTTCTTGTAACCTTCAGTTGAATGAGTGGGTTTTATTGTGTAAAATGGGAGAATAGTGCTCTATCGTATTTGAAGATATACTATACCCAGCCATAGCACGGTCCGTACATCTATTTACTGAGGAAGGAATCCGGTGCAATAATAAGAAAGCTAAAATTGGCCCAGCATGTCAAAATCTTACCGTTAGGAACTCAGGGCATGGTTTGACATATATTTGCATAAGCGTGTGACAATCATGTGATGATTATAGTGAAAGAATGACTAAGATATCGTCTCGAACTTGTCCACATTTGGTCCTAGATTAAACCTCGGTGTACATTTCATCTGTAAACCATGACTTAACGAATCACAGCTATAGTCTGGGTGAAATGGATTAGATTGTCTGACTAACCTGATGCGGCTTGATCGAAAAGATGGCGAACATGAACTCGTGTGGACATGAAAATCAAAGGCGTGCTACTATTGGTCGAGTGCGTACGCGCGTGCGACCAACCAATCACAGCGCACTTCTATATACATTTGTATAAAGCAGTTCTGGATAGTGATAACAGGTGGCACACACGGCCGGTGTACTGTTTGGCTAGACCCAACATTTCAGGTTTAAGGCGTAGCCATATTTCATCATAAGCATTGCAGAACGAACGAACGAGACTATAATTATTATTGGGTCAGAAAATTATTGGGTCCAAGACCCAATATTAAGGAGTGTTGGGTCTTGACCCAGTATTTCGAGTAAAAACCCCGACGAAGACCCAATATGAATAACTTTATAAAACTATATATATATATATATATATATATATATATATATATATATATATATATATATATATATATATATATATATATAGGGTTCATAGGTCTCTTCTCTTTTTTTCGAATTACCCAGAAATAGCAAGATAGAGATGGGGAGGTGGCCTGAGATATATATCGAGGGAGACTAGCCCTTTTGTATGGTTAACTGTAATGCGACCATCCATATTTGAACTGTTGTATGACTAGGCCTCTAGCGAAAACATCCGCCAAGCTTTTAACGTCATGGTAATGTAGCATTTCGCGCAATTTAATGACCTTTGTAACAAATAGCCCATGAACCTAGAATTTTGCTTAATCCAATCAAACTGTCCTGCGGTGGTTTATGTATATTTTGGTAATAAAAGAGAATGACTAGTTGTGGATATCGTTGACAAACCATCCCAGCATATCCCTCTACGTGCACGTTTCTGTGCGCCAAATGCTTGCACAAGGAAAGAAACCAGATCTCTTGGCAATCCATGAGCAAATAGAAATATATATTTAACAGCTGTTCTTTTGCAGCGACTCTTTTAAAGCTGATTGTGGGCAATGTCAAAGATATTAGCTATGAACAACTTTTTGATCATATATCAATGAGCACTTTCATTGCAGCCTTGATACATCTATACTGATAAATCACTTCACAAAAATTTCTTATTTCTTATTTCACGTTCTAATTTCGTTTCCCAAAAAGTCTTAGTCGTGTACAAAATATTCTACTCCTAGTTTCAGATATTATAGCAAACATAAGTGCTAAATGCATTTATTCCAAAATTCATTGTACTGCACTTTTATCGTAATACAAACTGTTTATGCAATTAAAATAAGCCCATATAGGGAGTAACCCAGTACCATATCATTTTATACAAGCGCCCTTGATATATTATCATTCTTATAGGGTGGATCTATTGTGTAGATCCAAATTATCCCATGTATTGTGTCCAAGGGAATTTCACGGCGGTCAATATTGGGAAACTGACTGATTCAAGAATCCGATCTCATGGGACAAACAGAACTCTGTGCTGCCAAATCACCTTCATTTTTCGATGATTAATTGCCTCATCGTTAAAACACCGGTGTTTTATGGCAGTAATACGGAACATTAACATCTATAATTCCCTTTAATTGCAAACACCCAGAAAGCGCAGTAAGTTACTCAACATGAATTGTTTGATATTGTGCGACAATATGTGAGCCGCATATATTTACTTTAAAAAATGTCAGAAATATCTGAATTACCGTGTACATGATTCCTCAGGGAATCAATACACATAGGTACCAAGCATCGACAAACAAACCTTTATAAAAGCGGCGAACATTGCTTGACCAACCCAAAGTTGTTAGTCCATTCAGTAACATAATGTGTCAGCGTTAATGTGGAGCGTGTTTGTATCAATGAAGATAGACGGCTTATATTCAATGGGCATCCCGCCAATAAATCAATGGAAGCAGACAAAGCAATTATAGCGTATCGTCAATGCGCAGCGCTTTCCATTACATAATACTGCCGAACCATCATTAACTGACTGGTAAACCTTGCGCAGATTTTAGCTTTAGTCATCAGATCATAATGTATATTATGATTATTACTATAAACATTTACATTCACCCAAGTTCTACAATGCGATGACATGTACAAAATGGTTTAGGCCGATATAACCTAAACTTTCAGGTAAACTGTGCTGTCACTTGCACACTTATAACAATTACTGTTGAATTCTGAGATTACGCGATCCATGATCCCTGGCTCTGAGTAAATTGCACTTGTTTTGATTGACAACCAAAACAGCAGGCTAAGTGAGCTATTGGTACACATACAGCACTAATAATGTCCGACAAATTGGCCTATATAATCCGTCACCTTAGGTTAATTGTTACTGAGTCATCAAGCCGTAGGTCATTGACCTGGATGAGTATTCTTATGACTTGTGAACCTGATCAAGACTACACATCCAAACGAACTAAGTGTGGCATAACAGCATTAAGGGAGGTGCTTGTTTCACTGTGTATATGAACGCAAACAGTTTCGGCCATATTCATTAGACGGCTAGCATGCTGCAGGCGGTGCTGCATTGACTGGTACCTCTAGCTCTGCATTTGTCATGGAGCTACCCGATATTGAAGCCATTTTTAAGACATGGTGTTCAATGAATTCAGTCAACTACCAGCAACCCTCCTCAATCTCGAATTACGTTTATGACAAACATTTAAGATTTGCTTCACGCAATAGCGAGATCTAAAGTATTTGGTAGTAGCTGGTGCATAAAAAATGTAGCATCAAAATAGTACTGTAAACTCAAACATATTTCTCATAAAAGGCCTGGCAAGAAATCACCAGGCAACCTCTGAGCTTAAGGCATGTTAGCGCGTGCCTCGGTTACTGCAGGCGTCAATCCTAAGTTCCTAAGTTTAAGGTATTGATATGCATCATCTGCAAGTTGATGCACATTTTTGAGCGATTTGTATAGACTATATTAGGGACATAATATATTTCGCTATAGAACAAATCCAATATCGCAACATATGAAGACGGGAGACATATATTATGGACGAGCTTTGACATAATTTGATGTAATTTTTCCTGAGAGCATGTAACCAAGAATCCACCTTTTTTTACGCCAGCAGAATAAATCCTCATGCACCTGGCTCCTTCAATTTTCCTAAAACATACATTGGAGCTTTGTGTCATAAATTGTAGAATAACGCTTAGTGAGATAGACCTATCGCCACATAAAGCTGCTATTTGAATTCAGCGAGAGGTTACTGTTTGCTCACTTGCACACTGCAGATTGCTTTGCAAACAAGCATAACAACTGGATAGGCCAGAAGCAGATTGTACCGAGAGTTGAAGTTTTGTGATATCAGTGCTCTGTCCACTGACACCCTAGATTCATTAGCCATATTATCAAACATTTGTCCCACAGGCAATTGTTAATGACGCGACAAGGGATGGAAAGTAAAATTGTTCTAAACCTTGTGGATCAAAGATAAGTGGGAAAAAGGCATCGTCAGCTCCCGCTCTTTCTGTTGCTGTGTAAACAAAAGTAATAATTACATGGTCCAACAATGGATCCTTCCGGGAATTGGGGCTTTGCAATATGAGCGATGCTCCTGCAGAAACCGTCATGGGATATTTATGACATATTTGTCCAAAGGGTGTTTATTAATTATGCGTCATAGGGTCGAAAACAAATAATTCGACATACCTATTGCTCGTTATAACCACTATCGATGGATTATAAAAGGAAAAATTAGTGAGATCGAATCCATCATTGCGGAGCACAATGCTATGTAACTAATATCAACTAATAGCCTCGTGGATGTTTGTGACAATTATCAGTGTAAATTGCCTGCGTATATCAACCAAATTGGACTCGGTAAACCGGACGAGCACGTGTAGCGCATTTACAGTGGTTTCATATGCACTGGTTTTTAAAAACTGATGATGCTTTTGATCCTTTCATAGCCTGGACAATGGTGTGTGGTCATTCGCATAGCTTACTATCACCTTTCAATCAGATGCTATCAGGCACCACGTTTTATTGTTAGTTCAGACAAAATGCAATTTACCTCTATAGCCACTTGAAATATTAACGTCTGCTATAGTATACATTTGTTTTCATCGGTCATGCTTGTGAATCTGGGTGAACATCACATCACCGATGCCTCGCAGAGGACAGCAAGTTTAAATCAATATGAAGCTATATACACATGCTTCATCCGGACACAGGCAATCACGCACACTCACATGTTATGAAGTGGGCGAAGTTTTTTTGCATAAGCCATCGTTTATGAGCTTCTACTCCACTCCAAACACTACAGTATGTCACTGATGATGCATGGAGCTCCAAAAACAACGTAGATTGACTGGGCGGCAAGTTACAGGAGCAATGGTAGCGCTGTGCTACTACAGGCACCAATAATAGTGTGTTGCGTTAAACTAGGCATCTTGATTTGCAAACACCTTCCACTGGATTACCTTTATCAAATTAAGCATTAATATTTGCTGGTGGCAGTATCCTGTGTAGCGCAATACTTTATGAAGATTAGCATTAGCGTACAACCAAGTTCTGCAACGGATTAAATCTAGTGTGCCATAAGCTGTGTTGTGATGGATGGTTATGCCTATGATACACTTACACCTGGTGTTAAGCTGAGGAGTTCATAAGGTTTCTGACGCCTGGTTCTCGATGTCAGGTCTGGTCAAATGATCCATATAATATCGAACTATATATATATATATATATATATATATATATATATATATATATATATATATATATATATATATATATATATATATATAAAGGGTGGATTTTGAACGTGAGCCTGCAGTTATGGATAGATCAAGCCGTTCGAAGGCAAGGTATGTGAAACACACCAACACGTTTATTGGCAAGTGATGCTGGATCACCTCTGGTACAACAAATATACACCCACGAGGCCATTTTCTACATGTAGAAAATATAGAAATTGTAATGGGAGGATATTTTGCGCCTCAGGTGTGGGGGTTGGCTTTGTTAGGCAGCGCCAAAAAGAGAGAGAGGATATTGCTTCTTCAGTCACACGCTCTCTGTTGCTGCGCAAACAAACACAATAATTTCATGGCTACATAGCAGTTGTTTTTCAGGCATCGCAGGTTTGTATTGGTGGCAGTCAGTATCAATGATAAAATGGCTCTTTAGTAGCTTACATTCTGATGCATTGTATTTTCAATGCGATTTTATAGACCATTATTGTGATGATGCTGTTTCTGAACCGGAATGAACCGAATTGCTCTCTAAACATTATCGACTTATGTAAAAGGTCATGCGCCCTGTTTGTAAGTTGGATAAATACAGCAGATTAACATCAGTGATATTAATACATTCCGCACAATTATTCCCCGGGAGTATCGTTCATGGCCGTGTTATGGAACGGTATGTGCTAGCAAATAACAAATAACTTATGGGAATATAATGCGGATGTCGCTTAACACATATCATCATGTGCAGCATATTGGATGCATTAACAGAGCTTCAGCTTCAGGTCGGGTAAGCACCGATAATGAATCCCCATCTCTAATAGCAATAAGCTCCTTAATGAGCATGGCAATATTCTCATACTCAGAATTGCATGGTGGTGTAATCCTATAGCTGGAGTATTTAATGCATTCATTATGCTGAAATAAATAACAATTATTGATGTTCAGCGCACGCATTATTGTTCGAACATTATTGCTAGCAATTGTTCTGCTATGAAAACAACATCTACACACATAGGATACTAAAACAATGGGGCTGTTCAGGCACTTATGAAAGAAATTGACAAAGCGCAACATCAGTTGATTTCTAAGGATGATGAATTGTTAATAGCTTGAACGTGTCCTGGACTCTAATTTCCATATAGTTCGAATACACCTTCTCCAAACACTACACAATCTGACCGGCTGGTTATGTCTTAAACTCCACATCGCCGACCCAAAAAACAACTACAGTATGCTTGAAATAGGGAGTTTCTAATAACAGAGTTACCGTATCCCAAGCTGGTCATAATCATATTCGTTTTTGCTATTAAATCTTTACATGGACGCTGAGTATTTATCAATTTCGCACAATAACCAATATTGCTTCCCAAGTGAACCGCTTGTTTCTCTTGTACAATTACTTCATCATTTAGTGTTAAATATACGGGACTGTCGTAAGCATCGAATGCAAGCAACCGGCTTTTTGCAGAAATAAACTGCGCACAGTATTTTTTTTGAAATTCCACGCATATTCTAAGCATTCTCTTAGCTGCTATGACTGAAGGAGCAATGAGTGAAACATCATCAGCATAACTCAAAGCACTCATATAACGATGACCCATGTTACATCCAACATAAGCTTTAAGAAGATGCCTTAGTAATTCATCGATATATACACAAAATAATAATGGCGAAAGCACAATGCCTTGCTTAACATCATTCGTGCAAATAAAAGGCTCAGAAATAGAAGCATTCCATCGGACTTTCAGGTTCTGACGTGTGTATATATTAATAATTAATTTACATATTGTTGGGCAGGGCCCTTCTGCATGAGAAGCGCAAACAATTTCACATAATTCACACGATCAAATGCTTTAGATGCGTCTAATTATATAATAAAACAAGATAAACCCTGAGTTACAAAGTGACCAACAATTTCTTGCGAAACAATTGTGCAATGAGTGGTAGAGTGCGACTGTTTGAAACCGAATTGCTGATCGCTTGATTTCAGTGCGTCACTCTGGGATGTAAAAATAATATTATCAAGTAATTTTCCAAAAATACTACTGATCCCTATGGTAATTTTCATTATTATTCGACGATTTACTTTTATTCTTTGGTATATGTATCAGGTGTGGAATGCAACATATCCAGCGGAGCATATGCATGCAAAAGTATCGCAGTTAACAACAGTGAGATATGAACAAACGCTTCTTGGCAGGCATTCTTAATGTGATCGGAGCTGATTTCAGAATTACCATTGGCTTTGGCTGGTTTAAAGTTCTGCGTTGTAGATTCGACCTGCTTAACGGTTATGGCATTTGCAGCATCTTTCATGCTCGTTATAAGAAACGGAGTTATACAGCCTAGAATATTTGTCCTTTAGGGTTTCGCACATTTTACCTCATCATGAGCATCGTCCATAAAGGTAAGGCTGGACACACGTGCACCAAATTTTTTACGTACTTCCTTCCAAAAGTTGGGGTTATTTTTGGACGCGCTTGCAGCTGTCATTCTGTTGGCTACTAATTTGTCTTGTTTGCGCATGACGTTCCGAGATTTCTCTTTGAAGTCTTTATTAGCCTTAAGCATTATATTTATTTAATTGTCCCGGTAGTAGGATATCCATTCTCTCGCCACAAGCGGCACCAGAATTTTTTTTTCAGGGATTGTATTTCGTCGGTCCACCCAGCCCGGCGTTTCTAAGATCTGTTTAGCGGGAATACTACAGAGAGACGATGCCACGCAAACATGAATTATGTCATCGTGAAATTGATCAATTTTCTGAACATGCTCGCAACAACTCGGGTTCGCGCATGATAAAACATTTTACGCAGGGTGTCCTTGTACAAATCAATGTTATTACCCTTTGCGCTCTTCCACGATATCTACATGTAAAATTGTACAGCAAACTTTTAAGATAACCGTACTATGATCTGTCATATTGTTATCATCATGAATGGAATCATAGCTTACAATTGATAACTCTAGATTCTTTGAAGCCATTAAGTGATCTAGTGTCGATCTGGCATGCGACATGTCACTTTCATAAGTGAAATCGACATTTGCAAAGGGAATTGGATTAGACATTCCGGTTCACAGAAATTGTTTAAGGGTAGATCTTTAGTAATGCTTCCCCATTCAGTGACATTCACGTCATATGCATTGTTTCTATCTATCTATCTATCAACTAAAGTGAACTCGAGAAACCATTAGAACACATGCCATTCTCGGATAATATGGTGCAAATGCCGACGATATTTATACTGGACAAGATAAAATCAAATAGCGTTATTAATCTGAATTTGTGTGTGTTGATTTTACCTTAACTCGAGAGTCAACAGAACGTAGGGATAGTGACGTTAGCTTACTTAATTACGAGATTGGTTTTTTATACATTAGCTCATTGTTTGATAATTTTGCTGGAACACAAATAGGAAGTCCATTAGTCGTTGCCGAGTAGAGCCGCGGACATGCTGTAATCCAATCCGCACGTCTGGCTTCAATACATTGGTCTATCACAGTTACTTGCACCCATCTATCATCACCGTCTGCGTTGAAAGCTGTACGAGCACTTCCGACATCAATATTGCATACAATGCAGTTTAGCTAACAGGACAAGCAGAAAGACCATATCTACATATGTTCCGAGCTTTGTGTCAATCCCTGAAAGGTCTATGTATAAAACGTACTTTTGTATACGTTAGTCGTTCTTTGTTATGATCAGTCATTTATCTTACTAGTCCTGTGGCTGATAATATTAACCTCGTGCTGTTACGTAACTGACTAATACGTGTAATCATTCAAATATGTCTCATATTTATGACGCATGTTCAACAAGATTGCAATATTACATAGTGATTCTTATGATTCTCCACAAGAGAGACTGCCGAAGTTGCTGCCATAAAGAATGTCATAAGATTACAAATTATAACGCAATACATATTCATCATTGATGGCACCAATGTTTTCGCCATTTTGAATATTCAATGTAAAAATACACATGAAGGCGCACCATGCGTATTAGAATGAGATTTCCGGTAATCCCGATCAGAAGTGGAGGTATACGATGGTCTGGGCGTAGTGATAAGTAGGGCCAAGATCATATTATCGATCGTAATAAGACCACAATCAAAATATTTAATTGATTTCTGCATATATGCAAGCTACTCTGATCATTTCAATCGTTAGGCATTTCCGAAGATAATTTTTACAATGTTATCTTAATTTCATAGGAGACTCCGTCAAGATTCAATCTTACCCTGTTGAGGTGTGTGAGACTTTGACATATCAGATTGGTCGACGCTTCTAGGCAGGTTTGTTGATTACACGACACGATCCGCAGTAATGCAGCTGCATCAGCATGTACGCAGGAATCTAGGGACATGACAGATACAAATACATTCGATTATGCTGAAGGTTTGCTTGGTTACAAAGGGATAGCACAATGGCAATCTTTCTCTTATTGATTCAGCTGAGTGTTAAATGTGAGATGTTTGTGGCGCGCACACATTAATCTACTAATGGTTTCATGGTTAGATATCTCGTGCTCGCTTTGTTCTGTTCTATTAGAATTGACACTTGAGTGAGCGACAAACAAGGCAGTCTGTGCCTCTTGAACACACGTATTCCAAGCACATATACCCCTGAATTTAAAAGAGAATTCGTAATATCCCTGATTGCACGAGCGTAGCGAGTCAACATGATTCCAACAATGTAATTCTTAACACGAAATACCTTCCACAATTAAAATAACAAGTGCAAAAAAGGCACAGGATTAGTTCACTTATATATTATATGTTTGGCGTGGTGTCAATATCTCTATGGACTTGGCGTGAGTAAAACCTTTATGAGAGCCTGAAAATGAACAAAGGCTATTTTTGTATGTTGTATGTTCATCATGCTGTCAAACTATATGGTATCACTTGCGCATACCTTGTGTAATTTAATATTTAAGAACTACTAAACAGAAAGCGTAACCACCAGCTTGATGGAGGTGTTCTTATCTATTTGCCCGCTTATTCAGCCTTGCGTGATCACATCATACCGTTAGTTTTGAAGCGAAGGCTCGTGTTGTGAACCCCATCTTACTAATGGGTGCGCTTTGTTGTCCTCGCATGTAGTAAAGATGCAATAATGGAATTCACGGATCATATGTGCTTAACGCAAGGCTTCTCATACGCTACTTCCTTGATGTTATATATTACGGGGCACTAGTCCGTGAGCAGGATATGCAAAAAAAAAAAAAAAATTCAATCCCCCGGACGTATTACGGCGTAAATGGTAAAGTCGGAATGAAATGCTATAAGTAATACGTTTTGCTAATTTCCATAATATGAAATGCTTTTGCGATATGTAGAAAGGTTTTGTCCTCAACCGTTTTGTATACATGTTGACTAGACCAGTGTTAGATAAATGGCAGGTAATTTGTTTCCGATTTGGAATACTGATAAGATCGCCAAGACATTAGGCACGTCATTTCAGTCCAATAATCAAGCGTTCGTCACGATGAATTCCTAATGTTCAGTTAACTTCATTGATTAAGTAACTGATGGTAATCATGGTAACTTCATGATTGTTAGCTATGAAAAAAACATTCTGCGGGGTTCATTTATTTGCTTAGTGCGCCACATTTGGCAACTTAATGTCACATGCAATCATTCTGTAACTGTAGCATTCTTATTCATATCAACTACTATCAACCATGAATTTTCAAGTAAGCCAAGCACTACTCTGTTACATACGCACCACAATAAAGCAATCAAATAGTTGGTTGAATATTGCATTGGCTAATTACAGAAAAGTTTGCTAGCTTAATATATAGATGTCTGGACAGCTAAAGGTACCGACGATTAAATACCATGTTTAGTAGCTAATGATTAAGATACATGGCTGAAAAATAGTCATGGCTGGCTAATGATTGTGATGGGTGGCTAAATGTAGAGATAGATGGCTAAACATACGATGTTATCGCCGTCACATAACGCGTTCGCGTTCTTCACGAGGAATTCCCAATGTTCAGTTAGCTTCATTAATTCAGTAATTTATGGTTATCATGGTTACTTTATGATTGTTAGTTATGATTTCCCGAAAACAACATAGTGCGGGTTTTGTTTATTTGCTTAGTGCCCCACATATAGCAACGTAATGACACATGCAATTACTCTGTAACTCCAGCATTCTTATCTAGCACAGATTTTAACGAGCACCTAAGAGAAGACAATCTTTATTTACTGGTATGTATTGTATGGGCTTCTTGTGGTTAGCATTAAATTCATTAAAAATATCGAGCACAATTTTCCCTGTCTTTGCAATTTAACGCCGCTCCCTTCCTGGATCATCATGACGATTGCGTGACAAATTATTATAAAGGTGGTTATGCCACATTTCAGAAAATATGAAATAACGAAGTAATATTCGGAAGAACACTCAAATGTGCTGAGCGGTGTTTGATGAGGAGCAAGATATGCTTTTGCCTTCAATTTTCCGCGACGTTCGATTATCCTGATAACAAACTACACGCTGCTGTCAATCGACCAGTTGTAGTATAAATCCCCAAAATAAGCATCAATTGTGAAGCTTTCAATGTTATGTCAATAATTATATTATATTTTCCAAAAGTGGACTCGAAACAAGCACTTGACTGGGAAATAAGCATCCAGGTGTTGGTCGGTGTCAATGAACTTAACTCAAAATGAAAGTATGACGTATGTCTACTAAACCTATCTGGAAAAATCAGAAACACGAACAAGAAAAACAGTGTAGGCTGATGCCAATCGATAAGATCAGACATTACACCTCGTGATCGTCGACGGATCATCTGACAGCTGACAAATGTTTAAACGAGCATTATCCGTCAAGATAACTCGCTGTTTCTAGTTCAGCCGACATGTGGTGAAAAAGTTATCCCATGTATACAACTCATAAAAGCAAGTGCCGTGGCTGGATTTGAGAGAGCCACAAGCAAGAAAATTCATAATCATATATCTTTACCAATGTTTCGTAGTTAACAACATACATTTAGAGTGAAGGACATTAGTAGCAAGTATATATATATACATATATATATATATATATATAAATATATATATATACATATATATATATATATATATATATTCACACATATATATATACATATATATATATATGTATATACATAAATATTTATATATATATACATATATATATATGTACATTTATATGTATATATGTAATTAAACATTTAAATATATATATATATATATGTGTGTATATATAATATTCGTAATATGTATAAAACTATATATATATATGCATATATATATAAATAAACTCGCATATACATATATTTATATATATTTATATATAGATGTATACATATATATTTATACATATAATTATTAACATATAAGCATATATGTATTTATGTATATATATGTTTAAACATTCATGCATAGATATATGAAAGTACATATATATATATAAATATATATATATAAATATATATATATATATTCATGTTTATATATATATATAAATATATACATGTATATAAATAAATAAATGCATATATGCATATATTAATATATAGATATGTATATATTTATACATTCAGTTATATATACACGTATATATTTCTCGTATATATCTACGTTTATTCTTATATGTATATATATGCACATATATATAAATATATACATAAATACATATATATATATATATATATAAATATATCTATATACATCTATATCTATATATAAATATATATGCTTAATATATATATATATATATATATTTATAAATAATATGCATGTATTCATTTACAAATGTATATATGAATGAATATACAAATATATATATATACATATATAAGGTATATATATATATTTATATGTATATATATAGATGTTTTATACATATATATATAAATATATATCTAAATATTTATTTATATATATAAATATATATATATATACAAATTTATACATGTAAATAAATACATTTGTACATATATTTATATATATGCATATATAGATGCATACATATATATATACATGTAATTATAAATATATGTATATATTTATTTATGTATATATATATGTTGTTCATACGTACCTGTATATATATATGTACATATATATATAAATATATATATATATATATACATACATATATATATAAATATATCTATATACATCTATATCTGTATATAAATATATATGTTTGAATATAAATATATATATATATATATACATGTATTTATTTATATATGTAGCAATATATGTATATACATATATAGTATATATGTGTATATATATATGTACTTTGTTAAACATATATGTATATGTATATAATATATACATATATATATATATGTATATATATATGTATATATATATGTATATATATATATATATATATATATATATATATATATATATATATATATATATATATATAATATATATATATGCATACATATACACTGTGGGGTTTTTAATTTGGATACTGGCTGCTTCGGACATACACAAAATACACCATAGAAATAACTGAAATTAAACTTTCGGCCAGCCCATCTCTCTATTATTTTCACACACAAAATGCCTCAATTATACACAAACAGAAGCTTTGGCACATCCGATGCAAGTACGTTAATAAGAAGAAGCAATTTTGAAAATATGATGTGAGACAAATTCCGCTTCGGATAAATTTAGTCTTTGATAGTGGAAAATATATCTTTATTGCCAGTAACGAAATAGGTAACCAATATCATAAAAATCTATTGTATGACAAGTAAATTGCACCTTGATTTGGTGTTGCGCACAGTAATGTTTCATCAGTGTTCATCAAGGTATTTATTTAAAGAATTGACATCAATTTTATAAAACACAATCAAAAATCTGTTCACATAGTACAGAAGAATGCCTATCTACAACAAACGGTTTAGCAATATATTTTCGATGAAGCGTCGTGTTAACTTCAGAAACATTTCTTTATACTTTCAAAAGCGACGGTGCAAACGGCTGAAACGGAGCGTCAGCTGCATGCTCATACTTCCGCCTCATAATGTTTTGTTCTAAATCGTTATTTATCCCAAAGACAACTATCGTCAATGCCATCTAGGTAACAGCTTATATTTTGAAATGCCATTTTACACATGGATACATCTAGACTGCTGGCGACATAACGTATTAAGTCCGGTTGGATTAACAGGAGGCATGAAGAACACCCGAACAGGCTGTAACCGACACAATCATCTGTCATGAGAAAGAATCTTCCCGCTATGGAATCCAATGACTGTAAAGAATTACGCCGTCTTGTGGCTATAAATGCTGTAGGTGATTCAGTACCACTGCAACGACGTGTAGCGACTCTCTTCTTGCTTATACTATACACGTAATTGATCTATCAATCATTGTGTGGAATTGTTTTTATGCGGCAATGCCACGCATGTACTTCCATGAAACGTCTAAAAGATTGCATTGTGAAATTGTACAGTGGCAGACAATAACAATAATGGTGTATTTCTCCATGCGAAGAGCTACTATGCAATAATTAATATTCCCCTTAGATTGTTCTCCAATCAACAATATATTTTATTTGTTCATCAAGAGCCTCCCCTCGTCACGATTAAGTTAATTGCTAAACATCAACTCATCGCTATGCTTACCGGAATAGCTTGTAAGGAAGAACGACCATGGCATTATGTTTCTGATGGCATTAAGTGTCTGTCAGAAATAAAGTGAATTAATGATGAAGAAGACTCTTGCTAATTCTCTAATTGATTGTTCGGCTGAATTTTAGATGCAACACTCAACATCCACACAAAAACGATAAGTTTATTTCGAATGCGGTGCACTCTGCTAAACTGAACCTTCTTTAGGCAGCCAGGATTATCAAAGTTGATGCAGATAGTCAATATATGGTGCAATAGTCAGCACATAGGGACCCGTATTTGCTGGCTTACAGACTTAGTGTGGTCTATGACGCTCACGATAATCCGTTTCCTTATGATGATAAGCACAGGCATTGTTACTGTGCTTCATCTTATTCTAACACGTCCTGTGTCTTGGGAAATGAAAATCCATTCTACGAAGTTATTACTAATGCATTCAAGCTGTAATAGAAATATGGCCCCCGCCATTGTCATTTAGGGGTAAACACCTCTTAACCAAACGTTGAATAATATAAACTTCATGTTTTGCAATTACTGCTATGTTGTTGTGAGTTAACTACATCAATAATAACAATGGGCGTTTGATATTGAATCGCTATCCTCGTATCACAGGAGATGTGATGTCATTAATTCAGCATTAATTCATTTCAGCAAAGGGAATATTTACTTGGAATACTGGCGTTCTAGAGACTCAAACCGCCGCTCGCTCAAGTGTCTCATTATGCATTACAGAGCAACGCAAGCTACCTTCATTGGATTTATGAACGCGAATGTGCCCCATAAAACATGTAGCTGATTTTATATGTGGTATTTCGTTGCAACCAAGCAACCCGCGGCACAATTAGACAGACATGTATCTGTCATGTTCCTAGGTTTCAGCATACATCCTGAAGCAACTGGTTTATAGCTTGTTGTTTCTGCGCAATATATCAAGCCACATGATAGATAAGGTGACAGGGGGCCAACGATAACAATGTACCACGTGCGATTACTATTGACTTCTTCCATGTGAAAATATCTGACAGAGAATGGCTACCTACGATGTATCACATTCTCACACAAACTTAATTACGCTGGCGTAATTTAAGTACCTCCGTTTATTACGTTAGCTATTCTTTTTCGATGAAGAGCAAAACACGTAAAACGCCCATAACAGATGGAACGATGTTGATGACAATGTGATATTTTTACTCTCTGAAAGAGAAATATAAAACAAAAACTAACAATTGATTGATATACCGTATGCCATATACCTACCTGGCGTAGTCCAGATAAATGTCCAAAGCAACCTTGAAAACACCAAGAGGCGCATATGTAAAAAAAAACACACCAAAAACCCGATCGATTGAATAATAGCACAATTTGCACAGTCATTAAACTTTTTGCAAATATGTAATGATTTCGCTACAATATAGCCTCCATATCTATGGCATTCGATGCGCATATATTAAAGAAGCAATGAATTGTGCATGGCACTGGCGGGCTCAGTCCTGGAGGTCGCAGTTACGTTGCATAATTAGTCTCAGGGGTGAATGGAGACTCCATCACACAGTGCAATTCGATCAAACATTATTAATATCTTTAATCTATTTCTCGTTAACGCTTTGCATCGATGGTTGTTAGCCAGAACATGTGACAACATAATACACCAGCAGACTGTAAGTGACATGACTATATGTCACTACAGAACCCGTCTCATAGTCTCACAATAACATTCTCTAATAAACAGCAATAGCTGACTTGGTACCTTTACAACAGCTTATGGCAAGGAAATACAAACAATACATGAAATTGAAAACATGCGGCAATGTCATACACCATCTAGCACACACGCATACGCATGTTGTTGCGGTTGAATCTTTTTAAAGCAGTTTTCGGCGACAATAGCCATGTACTGCCACACATACACATGTAACATTCGTTCTATGTAACCGATGGTAGCTGACTTAAATGATGTTGTCCCCCAAACTATTTCTTGATTAGGTGGCAGCAAACTAAAGCACCATATCACTGAGAATACTCAGAGTTATCCATTACACATTCTCTTCAAACGAGTATCTTGCATTGTTCTAAAGCAAATGATGCATCATATTCAAATATTAAAAGCCTGTATTTGTCTCCGTTGGGAGTTTATCACATATAAATCATTCTTTGCTTCATCGACTTGGCTAACACAATCCACCACAAATTAAATGCACCGATGAACATTGCAATATGCTTCAGTCGAATATAATTTGATTGCGAAGTACATCTGACGTCAGGCTATTACCAAGTTGATATTCGGCTATCAGTACAACATAGAAACATAAAGTGCATTTGTCAACGCATGGTTTATATCCTCATTTCCCGATTAAACGATGCGTTACAAGTTGCTAGACTGACGCTCGTATTTGATTATCAACCGTCTCGGAATTTTATGTCGATGGTATGTATTTACTTGCTAGTATGGCAAAGCTCAGTCTGTATGTATGCAGTCGGTGAGATTGAGCGTCTAGAGGACGGGTGTTTTGTCTCCATCAAACGATTGAGCACAAATGTATTGTGTACATGACTGTCCACCTTTATCACGTTCTACTCGATGCAGGATAAGGTATAATTAAAATGGCAGTATCTTGATTTCATTTAATGCGTCAAAGTTATGCTCATTATGGGGATGTATTCTACTTATTTATTATCTGTGAGGATTTACGATTGATGCGATTAGATTTGGCAGAGAGATTCGACAAGCCACAGAGCATTTCAATTCGATGCAAGAGCATTTATATCCGACTGGTGTTTCTAATGAGACCACTTAGCAAATAAAATGTACCCATGCGTCTTGCCACCAGTAGCATGTTTTTACGGGTCAAACCACACAAGGAAGTTTTACACCGACCGTCGTTTTATCATGAAATCAGTCAGTCTCTGCATGGCACTATATGGCACTATATACATGGCGCTATGTTCACTTGTTTAACATTACATTTAACCTTATTTGTAGCATGCTTGAACTTTAGAGGAATCACAACTACCAAGGATGCAATGACTTATCTTTCAAATTCAGAACGAGAGAATCTTTGCTTTGAGTTCGTTAGCATTTGGCAACATTTTAAAGCTTGATTATATTGCAAACTATGTGTGTTATGTGTTCGAACAGTCGTGGTTTCAGTCTAAATGTCAACAAAGTTTCTTGAATATTTCGAGCTTTTATAAAACCGTCAATACGTGTCCGATGGTAATAACGATCGGGTCACATGTTCTCAGTGACAGCTTACGTTGCATCCTAAGATTTCACGGATGTCGATACGTCAATTCTGGTTACGAAAGCATCAAAATTGTCAAAAAATGACAGAATTTCAATGCTTAATATCTCCATGCATTACAATTAGATTTTAAAACAGTTTACACATTGTTTGCTCACAAAGTAAGCTTGAAGTGGAGCAGGTGTCATTTTGGCTGGGTTTCCACTCGTTTGTTAACAGCAGCCCCCGGCACATCATGCCGTGCAAGGATCGCCGCTACTCTCTGTTTGCCTCACCTTTCATGATAAACTAAGCTCTTAAAGGATTGGCGAAATACGAAAAAAAAAAATAATCGAAATGTTTTTTAGCAGGATTTGATCACCAGCCTCTCGCGTGAAAGGTCGACGCCTTACCCCTACACCTATTTATATCAATATAACAGTGTATACAAGGACTGATAACAGCATCATAGTAAACAAATCAATGGGATTGGATGCGTTTTGTACAGCTGTGTGCGCACAATTTCGATCAACGTGCTTGCTACAAAATGTGCTTCTTTGTCATCTACAGCAAAACGTGTTGAAGGTCTCGACAATGTGTACAGTTAGCAACAGTTGTTTTCGGGACATAATGCTTGTAAATAATGCAATTGTAAGACACATCTATACTCATTGTAGAGAAGTACTACTCATATTTATCATTTGCTACAGCAAGCCCACAAACCTTAAATGACCGATTTATGAATTACAGCTAGCCTATTTTATCCAACTCATGCTCCCGACAGTTGGTGCGGGGCAGACATTATAAGTTACCTTTCAAATGGCGCGTTGCTCATCTTACCTTAACACAAACAATTGAATACCGGGTTCTATTCGTTGTCGGATGTGTTTGGTATTATGCACAATGTTCTTCATATGAATATCTAATGTGCATTACTTAGCATTCCCCTTGTATTGTTCTGCGACCATCCAGTCATAACATTTCCTTATTAGCGCCTTTCTCCGTCCTTTTTTGTGGATATCGCAGGATAACTCTACCTGATGAGTCTCTGTAGGTATTAAATTAGTGTTGGTTGATTTTTGTTTGACAGCTTGTGTTTCACTAATGCGATTGCGCTATCCATCCACATGCATTGATGTTATAGATCAAATGCTTTTTGTACGCATTGCAGCGCGTTCAAAAGCGCGTTACAACTTTTAATTAGTAATGCAAGGTATGAAAAAAATAGTTACACATTATGCAAATAGTACAAACAATCCATTAAAAGGCAATCTGTGTTCCAACATGCGCCCTTATTGTGACTAAAAACCAATAACTTATTGATACATATCACTCAATATAAGACGCTTTAAATTGATGATTTTGATAAAAAGGTTTAAAAAGGGTTTACTGTTATTTATCAAAAATGGCTAGGGGGCCGGATCCACAGAACTGGGTCAATGTATGACGAGAAACTTTAGCCAAAGGCAGTCTTCACACGACTTCGCAGGTACTGGGACCTCAACGGCAGCATTTGTTGATATACGGCAGTCATATCAGTGATCTTCGGAGGTACTTGAGCATTAAAGGTCTTGATAACAAAAAGTTTAGTCACGATGTACTCCAGCAGTGACTTGATGGGCAGTCAGCGAAGTTCACGGGGGTGATGTGGCTGGTCCGCTTTGTTCGGATGATTATACTGGTTGCACTATCGTTTACCAGCTATGGCTGTTGTTGAAACTTATTGAGCAGTCCACATGCAGCAGCGTTGTAGAAGTTGCGATGTTACTACGTCATTGACATATTTAGTAGCGACATTGGTTAGAATCATGTGCTTCTACATCGTCATCGTAGTAGTATCATTTACCACACCTAGGTTTCCACATGTGGTTCACGGGGGAACCCCCCACTTTATTTGTGATGTCCTTGACCCAAGCTAAATTATGCTTGGAGGCAAAGAGCATGATCTCGGTTTTGTCGCCGTAGAGTTTACGATCGTTTAATTGGCAATGTACCCTTCGTGGTTTAACAATAATCTTACTCCAGGTGTGATGATATTATGCCTATGAAAATCATTTTAAAATAATGCCACACTATAAAACAGTAGCAGAAGTGTCATTGTGAAGGTGTTGCAACATACCTCATGATGCTCTTATAAGTCGCTACATATCCCACTTGACAATAAAGTAGTCACTTGAGCCCAATCGTATCACGTCTCAATGATTGGCGTCTCTAGATGCATCATTACATAAAACGCTCACTTTTTATCTCCTTCTGTAGTAATTAATAGCATCGATTCTTAAAACAATTGCTGGATTCATTTCTGTATTGTACTGGTCTGACATGTTGTTCAGTAGTAGATGCCATTGCCAAATATGCAATATTGAATGAACGCCGGCAACAACGCTGAGTGACACCATACTGTCATGTCCCCTGAACGTTGGCAAATGGTCAACCAGTACCGATTTTAGTGCCCGGCGAAGATTTACATAGTTAATAAGTTCTATAGTGTCCCTCTTGCCTCGTGCAATATTCATGAACGCTTCACAACGACCATCAATAAACTCCGTTCCTCCCGTGGATCTTTAGCAGCGTTTGAATATTGTTTTTTATCAAGGCCTAAAATTTATGATGGCAAAACAATGTTGTCATCTTCGACGAGAGGCACATTATGCTGCTAGCCTGGCTAAAGCGTCCAAAACAACTGAATACTGCATCAATTGTGTGACCATAGTTTTATATGCTGACGATTCTATCTATGTCCTAAGATAAATCGCAATCATTATTTCTTTGCTAATGCCATCTTGCTCAACATGCGGTATGGAGGCGAGCACAGAAATACAAATAGCCCAGTACCGACATTTTGTTTTAAAGCAGTATCTATCGTGAGCTCATGCAACGCACCTTATGTGTTTTTATCACCCTGCACTCTCCTGTTGTCAGGCTTACAGGCTGTTGTTGTTAAGAGCAGGCTGTATCTGATGTATCAGGATAATCCAATGTCAGTGCAATATTGCTATGTGGTTGCAGCAGCATGCTATATATCGATAAACGTTAACATATGCATCGAGTGCCATAGACATTGTTTGGCACATTTGAATGATTACACAGAATATTCGTCGAATTAAAAGTAGGGCAATATTCTGCAGCCCATAAGCGAAGCCCGCTCCATATTTATTCCCAAAACATTTTTGCGTGCTCTACATTCATTATAACGAATGTCAAACAAATAGTTATCATACATTGACATAAAACGGCAGAAATATATTCAGGCCAATAAGCTTACAGGGTTTCATTATACATATTCATAATCACATGTAACATAAAACGCACAACGTGTTATTTCTTGCATTTCAAGGGCATTTTACAACAAAATACTCTAACACCGTTTACTTTAAAAGCACAACTTTGTCAGGTAGGATCGTCAAGGGGGATAAGTACCTATCGTTACCTATGCTATAGAATGCCCGGCAATTCGGCTGTGGTGATTCTTGATTGCCTTATTACAATAGAGTGACACACTGATCCGTTAGTCATTTGATAATGAAAGCCTTTATTTGAGATACGATGGGTAAAGGGGTAGCTCACAATGAGTCAACACACCACAGGGAATTTTAAGTAGGAATCTTTATATCAATATGGTCAATATGGTAACAAAAAGATTGCCAACCTAGTAAGCAGTACCATGCTTTCGGCGATGCGATGAATTATATGATGAATTAAGTGGAAGAGAATATTTGTTGTGATTGCGTGCGTTCTGGAGGCTCACACAGCCTGAAAAAAGCTGTCGGCACGATATCCATCCCTGCTGCTTTTAGTAGATTTGGCTTTTTTGTTGCGAACATGTCCCATTCAGAACGTAGCTGGCTCGAACAGAGATAGACTATTTATTGCTGTATTCCTTTGTTTCTTACCATCCTACAGCACAATAGAATGAATTTGTATCTGTCAATTCCATACATCCTAGCGTCAATGCTTGTGTAGCTTGTTTACAACAGGTTATTTCTGATATCAAAAGCAAAAGATCCAGAATGGTAAATAGGTAGCCATAGCAATGACAACCTGCAGTAACTTATGATACGTTTCATAGGTAAACATTTCGTTCAATTCGGAAATAATCAAATGGCACATCAGATAAATTGTGCTCGTTGACATGAAACACTACCACTCAAATCTACCTCATATTAATATTGACGGACAAGCTGTAAATAACTATCCCGCAGTTCAAAGTGTCACATCTTTGCATAGCACCAAAAAATATCACAAGACGTCATTTTGCGTAAAAATGAATATTTTAGTTAATCAGACAGCTTGTATGTCATTGTCAACGATAACGAGCGTCCACAATCCACGGTACGCTTCGTTTGAATCATTATGTCGCATTTGAAAAATCTGTATATTTTTTATTGCAAGTTGATTAACGTGTTTGTGTGTTTAATATTGCCTTTCATTCTTCACCATAACGTTTTCAAGTAAAGCCTTTCGCCACCAAAAGAGCGGACATGAAAAAGCATATGTCTTTGATTAACATTGCATATTTGTTTGGCATCCCATAATGTGACAACAACAGGTACATATCAATAGCAGACTTTATTTGTTTTCTTATGATGATAATATCAGGCGTTGCTACGATGCATAATCCTATCCTTACATCGCATATTTCATAACAAATGAACTTGACGATTCTCTCCACGAGGTGATTACACACACAGTTAAGTCGTGATAAAGGTATGGACACTATATATTGCTATGGTCATCAGGAAGAAATCATAAAGATCTTCAATTTAATAGCCATTACTGTTGAAGATATACTATTTCAAGCATGATATTTTGTGCATAATGTTTGATCACTACCATCGTACGTTCGGGGATGGGATAACTTCGTTATCAAATTCAGCGGAGGGAATAATTGTTTATAGTACGTACGGTCAGGAGGCTAAACGAACCTTGCTTGCCGCTTGTACAAGTGTCTACATATGATACACTGAGCAAAATGAGCACGATGTTCATCCTTGCAGCCTTCATGTGAATGTATTAATACATGCCATGCCACATTTATACCCCATTTAACATGTAACACTTGGCTTGCAAAAAGAAGGAATTCTTAATGTTGTATACGTTTGATACCAGGCAATTCTGCTCCACATGATATGATAGACAAATGCTTCCTACAGCGCACGACATTCTTACCTGAAGTTAGGAACCATGTTTTAGATGATTACGTTTAGTCCCTATAATTTGTTAGCTACACTAGATCGTTAGAAAACAAAACGCTCTGAAAGCATAGAGTAGTCGCAACGATGAGGGTGTAAATATTGTAAGTGTACTCCCCAATGGGGCATTTCATGAAATATTAAACTGTACATAACCAGTACATAGGGGTGCGAAGAATATCACACGTCATATACCCACCTCATATTGTCCAGATAAATGATCAAAGGCACTTAGAAAATACCATGAGGCATATATGCATGAATCACCGTTTTTGTTTCCAATTTGTGTCAGGTTGACTCAAGGTGTGTATTCCAGGTAGTAAAAACTCATATCATATCTGAGGCTTATTAACTCTATGCAAACAGCAAAAGACACTGCATAATTGTATCGCCTGATGGCTATACTGACCGCAGAAACGAGCAACGCATGGTCATTAAACCTTAAAATATAATAGTGGGGAAAGAAACTTCTGGCACGTCGGGAACCATATTGACAATGCTTCTACGATTCGATTCCTGTTATAATAACAGCAGTTAACTAGAAATGTGACTGACGATTAAAGACATAATTTCAATTGAGTTTAATCTTTTTGAGTCATGCAAATGGTATTAATATTATCCATTATATCCGATGTTAATAAAATATATCCTGTTAGAAGCGAAAATATCAAACGAATATATATTTAACCACATCTTCGAGAGCACTACGCGCGGAACAATATTACGGGCTGACTGGGTTAAAAGACCAAAATAGAACCAATTCATCACTAATTGCATTGTAACACCATACTTTTTGTGCTTGGCAAGATAATTAGAAACGGCACTCTTTTTTAATGTAAGTGATTGAGAATAATGTAAAGCGAAAAAAATTATCTCGCTTATGCACGCACCCTCAGATTGATTACCTAGCAACAAGGAAAAACCATTGATCTCGACAGTCGTTGACCGTGTTCAAGAGAAAGGCATTAGCTCCCATCAGTAGCCATAAGGTTGTTCTGAGCCTTCGTTTTAAACTACAACACGTTAATTGAACGCACCAATGTCACAGACGTGGCTTAATTGTGTTTCCAGGCGTCATTTAACAATAACAACGGTGAACCAGAAACTGCACTTCCACTTGACAACAAGGGAAAACACATCATTCAGATACATTGTTTTCGCTTGCCATTGCACAACGAAGCAGTAATGCTGCACCAAGGGAGTCGGTTTAACGTAGTATTCGAAGTAATTATCTGCTTCTTATTTGCCTCAATAACTATCAAGCATAATGCTGCATATAGCAGCCATGAAAATGCCGAACTTGGATCATTGCTACTTATGGGCTTCTTAGATATGAGCTAATATGAATATAAACTTCCTTTACATGGATCTTTATGGGCTCACCGAGAAGCAATATAAGCAACCTGAAGTGTCTATGTTCTATACTCTATGTACCTAGGAAGCATCTGCGCATTGTTCTGCACCAAATAATGAGATTATTGTAATATTGTAGTGGTTGCAAGCAACATGCAGACAGATTCTGGCGTAAAATTGATGCTACTTACATTTATCGTGCTTGCAACATAGTGTTAACTATTCGATCACTGCACATAACCTCATATTGCACAACTACTACTCCGCATACCCCTATGGGTCCGGGGTTGAATAGGGCCCACTGTATCCTCCTGCATGTCGTAAGAGGCGACTAATAGGGGGAAATCTGTTGGCCATGGGTTGTGACTAGTGTCTGTAGACAATGGGTTCCTGGTGGTTGAGCAGAGTAGTCCTTGCAAAGGCCATGTCTGCAACATACCACTTTGGCCCGGATTTCACCTAGAAGAGAGGCTGGAATGGCCTGGTCCAGTCTACCGGCTGGTGTTTACCTGCCCATCTCCATTTTCATTTATCCTAGAAGGCGGCTGCTTAATCAGGTCAATCTTATCTATTAACCTTTCTTGGCACCACATAACAAATGAGTGTTGGTGTGCCGTATAAAAACCTATACTTACCTTTCATCTCTGCCGCAGCATGTGAAAATATGTTATGATCTTATAATAAGCCGGCAATCGATTGTAGCCCTGAGACAGTGTTATCAAAATACCTGAACGACTTAAATCAGCTTGTTGTATATATAAAATTATACTAGTCCTGCGCGGTTGCCTTAGCACTTACACTTGACACGCAAGGCGTATTGTATTAATTAAAAGCCATCTCCCGAAGAATATGTGACACATAAAAACAGTTTCTCTGATCTTCGCATCAGCTAAGTAATTAAACTGCATCTACGTATTCCATAGGGTTGCGCCTATGGCATATACTATGGCGTATACCTTCCCCGCGTTGTCACATATAAATGGCCATAGCAACCATGGAAACATGACGAGGCTCGTATGAACAATCACATATAGCTATGGCAAATCGTCTTTGTACTCTGGCTACATTTTTAGAGCAAACAATGCAATTAATTGAAGCACTGCAACATAAATGGTGTGATGTGTACAGTACAAAGAAGCATTCAGAACTGTGGCTTGTGACGACCAAACCCAATATTTCAGAAGCGATGAAGTGAGCATGGTAATGATTGCTGTAATAACGATAACATTTGCCCCCTGTGAATGATCATTATAATCAACATGAGAGAATCACAGCTGCCATTACAACAGTGTCCGTATTACCATTTGGGTCGAAATGCATTTCCCCCGCCAGGTGTAATGCCTATTTAGGTGGTCAAAGTATTTTCCTAATTATCATATAATGT
>CM067346.1:1269553-1272053 GCA_034190875.2 Urechis unicinctus
TATCTAATCCCTATTTTGACCATGACTGGATAAGGATTAGTTTTATGAAGTTATACGAACGTCACTCGTACGGCCGTGACGTACCGACAACCCTGGGGTAGACGAAGCGAAGGAGTAACAACGGCATGAATGTGGAGTGGCGTTGAAGTCGCCCACTGAATGAAGTTACATGAACATGTAAAGTAGTAAAAAGCTTGCGATAAGGACTTCAAGAACATCGCGTGAACGTAATGGTTCTCTTGAGGGCGTCGATAGAAGACTGACGACGTGCTCTGAATGGAAGACAGAAATGAAGGTTTATGAATAACGGCACCGTTTTAATTCAGATGAAATCCACAACTAACTGCGTTCACACCATTCTTATCAGAAATAGATTTTCACCAATGCCAAACAAATGTGCATATTGTGATGGACAAGCTATCACAAGCGGCATCATGGGGATTCAAAAGCAAAATATACTGTCTGCCGCTGCCGTGGAGAAACCTTCTTTACCATTTCCTTGTAGTATTGCCCTATCTTGCTCTGTTCTTTTCTACGTTTCAAACAACATAAGTCCTTCTTAGGCAAGCAATCAATCGATAAGATAGTCAAGATTCCGCGGAAACTATTAAAAAACATATTCTACTCTCGCCTTGTTATTCATATTTGCATAATGATAAATGTATTTTTCCATAGAAATTGCTGTCGAGAAGCGAATAATGGCAACATCGAGGGGCAAACGAATGGTGAGTCTGGAAATATGAACCCCGACCTGCCCGATGAAACTCTTTACCAAAATGCACACACACATACACACACACACACACACACACACACACACACACACACACACACACACACACACACACACACACACACACACACACACACACACACACACACACACACACACACACACACACACATATATATATATATATATATAAATATATATATATATTATATATATATATATATATATATATATATATATATATATATATATATATATATATAACATGACATGCGGTTTACCTGATAACCTGACTAATATGTAGAATTCTTATAGCAATTAACCCATCTCACGTAGTAGTGTTAACAATGACAGGTATCACCATGGTAGGCTTAAACTCATGTTTGCTTACAGCTGCAGGAAAGTCTATTAAAGCAGGAATCTGTAAAGGTAAGGTAACCTAAACACTGTCAGAATGTAAATTATATATATATATATATATATATATATATATATATATATATATATATATATATATATATATATATATATATATATATATATATATATATATATATATATATATATATATATATATATATATATATATATATATATATATATATATATATATATATATATATATATATATTGAGCACGAACGCAACCTTCAGTGGACAAACCGCCAACCTTTCGTAGACTTGGGTCCACAAAAGGACATACTATAATGTCCACATAAAGTCAATGCACTTTTTCATTAAAAATGTATACAAATACTTTGTTTTGACCATTTTAATATGAAAGTCTATTACTTATAACGTACAAAGATAATATTTTGTGACTGATTTCTATGATTTGTTGTTATTAAAGAGATATTAAATTTTAACAACTTACCATTCGTTGACATTACCTGAAAATCTCAATATCATGTTAACAACAATATATACTTTGGCCCATATGGTCAAAATAATGTTTAATCATGAGCGTAGAATATGTAAATGCTAAGTTTTCAAAAAATCTGAATTTTACACCGAAAAAGTATATTTTTTTCTTAATTCGTCTATTTACAACTTTGAATAAATTCGCAAAACGCTGCCAATGGTCCATACTAATCATATTTACAACAAATGTCATAAATCGAATCCATAATGAAGGAAAAAGAATTGAAAATTTATGTATTCCGCAAAAATACGCAAATACATATCGGCACGAAAGGTTGGAATTATACTTATAAATTACTATCTTGACCATTCGTGGACGACCTTTAGAGGACCAAAAGTATATACCACGATTTTAAAGCGGAAAAAAGATTTTATTTGCGTTAAACTTTTACATTATATTATTTAAGGTATCCCGAAATAATAATTTTAAAAAAATTACAGTTAAAGTGTACTTAAAAAAATTGTCCACGAAAGGTTGGAATCAACGAATGGTTGTAATCGTCAGTATATATATATATATTTATATATATATATATATATATATATATATATATATATATATATATATATATATATATATATATATATATATATATATATATATATATATATATATATATATATATATATATATATATATATATATATATTCGTTGACACAACACCAAAGTGTTGTGTTTATTTGCAACGAAAAGCATACAATCTGGACAGGAGCTTAACTTTGATTATGGGGACGGAATCGGAAACCCGTGGTGGAGGGCTGAGGTCAATATTATGTAAAAAGTGTGAAAGCATTGTAATTGCATATTTGAGAGTGGCTGACATGCACTGTATTTCAAGTGGAAGC
>CM067346.1:1277053-1281379 GCA_034190875.2 Urechis unicinctus
CTTTCTGAGGCATGAATCTCCACGTTTATTCGACTAATTTTGGTGCATTGGTTCAATCAACTAGCTTTCGTGAGTGAATTTGCCCGAGGTCCATTCCGGTTCAAAATGACGCACATCATATAGTCGTTTCCCTATAAACTACAGCTGTGTGGTGAGTGGTGATTCGGTTTTCGCTTGCAGTAGGACCACAACACAGTTCCCAGAACATACCATGGAGATTTGTACCAATACTCGAATGCTCAATGGGATAAAGGCGCTTGTTCTTCACCTTGACGTTCTAAGGGTGATATTTGCCTTTTACTGTTAATCTGAATATGCGCTGAATATACTCAGAGAACAGATTATTTCATTTGTAGGTGGTTGGCATATGTTTCTTCAGTGGTTTAATGGGTCGGGCTATTATCCACGGTGTGGGGTGTGGTCATTTCTTCGTTTAGAGACAATATTCCAACCCTTCAAGTATGGTACATTGTCTGCCAGTCTTTATCATCTGTTCGAGAGATAAAACGCAAAACTTCCGTGTCCTCGGTTAGATAGAGTAAAGCATGCGAGGTGGGTGTCCTCGGTAAGATAGTGCAAAACATATGATGTGCGTGTCCTCGGTTAGATAGAATAAAACATAACCAAGTTTGGGGTGGGCACACCCAAGCCGCATTTTGTGGGGGAGCCAAGTTTACATGTCTAGATCGTTTGTTTTTTGGCCCGGAAACGGTAACCCTGTTTTTGCCGCTGGTCATGTGACCTTACTTCGCATATCGCTCCTTTGTCTTTTCGATCGCAACTCCGAGCGACACACATCAACATTTTAGCTGCTCCAAACCCAGCCGCCCCTTCCCAGTGTACGGTTCTCCCTTGTCGCTTGGCCTTTACAATGACATCCTACCTTTTCTGGCAGTTGCGGTTCCATGGTTCGCTATCTTGTTGTTTGACTTACAGAAAACTCTTCGTTGTTTAGTTGGTTTTGATGTAGAGCGAAGAACGAAGGGAACGTGCTTGAAATGGCCGCTAGATTATAAATGAACAATTTATGTCGATTGGTTGAGAGTGTAGATGGTAGAGCGGGCCAAGCGTTTCTTTAAAAGGAATTGTGTCTGCATGTCGTTGGCCGTTTCCTACGAACTTTCTCTGCCTTCAGTATTGTCTGGACTCCCGCATCCGAAATGGACCACCTTGTGTTAACTTCGTCAAACCAAACTCTGGTGCTCTTTGTTCTGACTGGGTCCGCTTCTCTATGCTTAGGTGAGTTAGTGAAGTTATCTTGTAATCCACTTAAAGATGGAATCAGAATTGTTTAGCTATCAGGAAGCATTATTCACAGATGGCACTATCTGATTTATAAAAGGCATAATTCACACCCAGTTCGGTTTGGTTCAATGGAGGCATGATTCACAGGTGGTTCTGTTTTGTTCACCGGAGAGACGTTTTACCGATGGTTCTGTTTGCATAAGAGCACTCAGGGCTCTGTTTGATTAATGGAAGGCTTTAATCGTAGGTTGTTCTGTTTGAACAGGAGATATGAACCACGGTTGGTTGCGTCTGATAAATTGGTGATATGATTCACGGGGATTTCATTTGAAACATAAGTGGATAATTCACCACTTACATAATCGATGCCTGACGTGATATTGATTAGTCACCCACCAAAAAACGTGTTTGCCCCTGGGATGAGCCTCAACCAGAAGTTTTGAGGTATGGTATGATTTGGAGAAATTTGGACGATTAGTCGCCATCAAGCGCCTCTGAAGTTGATTTCCTTCTTCTCCTGTCTGATGCAAATAACAGCAGCGTAATACACAGCAGGCCGTCCATGACCAATGCAGACCTAGTTATCAACCTCGCGGGCACGCTGGTGAAATGCCTTCTTTTGCTTGACGCGATCGTCGCGCTGCTTCTTGGAGATCTTGGCACGATTCCATCTCCTGGCCTTGATTTTCTTCTTCTCCTTCTTTTTGCGGTCAGGATCCTCACAGATGGCGGCGTGGCACTTCTTGTACATGACTTAAATAGTGACTCTAAGCATGGCCGCCTTGGTGTCTGAGGAGACTCCATTCTTCATGAGAAAGGGGGCACATGAAGAGGGGGCACATTTATTTAGCTCAATCTAGCCCAAAACGTCTTTCTTTGTATGTGTTTACAATGAAATCGTATTTGATCGACGTGCGTTATGCCTTTATTTCGACATTGCTCCACGTCGAAAACACAAGCCTTGGCTCGTATTTATAGATTATAAACGCTCACAAGTACCAGTTTCGTGTATTATCTCTCAAACTCCTTTTTCAGCCTCGAATGTATTGAAGGTTACCGTGCGCTATATTTTGGTTAAAATTCACGTTCCCTAATAAATGAGAAAACGAATCGGCAAAGGCCATAAAGATAGCTGGTGTCACCGATTTGGATAACATTACTAATCCTAGCTGGAAATCGATGGACGATTTTGTCAGAATAGAATTAAGTTAATGTTTGATAAAATGCAGCTTAACATATTGATAAAATTTCCATTTTGGCAGAGGGCAGCTATCACTTCAGCGTAAGAAGGTGGTCAACTGATTGCACTTATTCAAATACCCTCCATTTCCAATAATAATATCTCATTGAGTGTGGATACTCGAGGCGTTGAAACCTGGTCTCGCTCGCTTACTTTTTATTTGACCATTTGACGATTACTTACAGGGGTTGCGTTATGAGGTGAACATTAAACGTTATGATCTTGCTGGACCGGTTTCTCGATCATCTGCCGTTTTTTGCCAGTAAACATATAGCCGTAATAAACGCAGAAATTGATCACACTCTTTTCATGTTCCCATCAATTAACGAAGATATTGCTTTTGTGTTGGGTATTTCGCATTCACAATTTACTTGCATGAGTCTTATTCATACTTTCTTCACAAATTGTTTGATAAAAAAAACTACAAAAAAATTCTTTTAGCCGGTACACATCTTGCATAATAACCTTTCAAAGAAGTTGACCCACGATATTTACTGTCCCATAACTGCCTGGTGCTGCTCATCTTAATCAACATTGTAATTGGATCATAGCTGACACAAGTTTGGCACCAGCACTGTCACATCCAGTAGCAAATTGCTAAGAGAAAACACCATGCTTTAACGCACCATCATCATAAACGGTTACCTGATTAGTGCAGAATATAAATAAACAAAGGTTCAAAATTATATGCTTACTCAAATTCCATTACTTAATGATGAATATGCTATTGGACGATGAGGATATTTATGGTTATGGCCTGCAGGAAACATATTTCTTTGACAACATTATGTCCACATCGGACTATAAGTCTTCCAAATGATCAGACCTAATGATTATAAAACATTTATTGATGCTATTGTTAAATTCACCCTGCAAATTAAAGTAAGATTTATAATAACTGCTATAACTGTTTTACATAGAGATATGGCCACAACCTAAACTAACCTAAAATAGAGAAACTACATTTATAATGATATATCAAATGCAATTTGTGGTAATATATGGTCAAAGAGGGAGCCTGGTAAATGGCATCATCTCCAGTTTTTCATTAATTTATTCATTCATTCAAATGACTGGGTTAAGTTGTTCCATTTAATAACAAGAAACGAGAAGACTGATCTTCTAGGTATGACATGGCCTATATCGTCCTGCAGAGCTACGGATCACTGGCTGACTGCTAAATGATAGGTTCGTAAAACGTGGGTTTAAAGAGGGAAATAAAAATGTGGCCTTAATTAACAGCTCTGGCAATAAGAACATCTAGAAACCAATGCAATGATCATTTGAATATCTTTATTACCATGTCTTATCTTCCGAATATTATCACTCATATACATACTCACAAACACACACACACACTCACAAACGAACACACTCACAAACAAACATACACACATAAACACATGCACACACGCACAGATATATATATATGTTTATATATATATTTATATATATACACAAGTAAATGTATATATATGTATATATATACATATATATATGTGCATATACATATATAGTCATGCATATATATATATTTATATGTATGCATATATGTATATGAATATGCATATTTATGTATGCATTATATGTATAAATATAAATATATATATATTATAAATCTATATATATTAATTGTCATATATATGTATTTTTGTTCTCTCTATATCTATATTTAATAACGTACATATAAATACTCGTATATAGACATATACATATAATTATAAATGTATATGCATATGTGTATATATCAATTTATATACATATATATAGACGTATATATATATATAAATTTACACATGTATGTATATATATATATATATATTTATATATATATATATGTA